>JANHGC010004831.1:85012-103610 GCA_027560395.1 Boaedon fuliginosus | reverse complement strand
CAGAAATCTAGTGGGCTGCATCAACAAGATCTTCTCATAGTAGTATCGGAGAGAGGGAGAAACTACTGCTTACTAGCACAACACATTCCTTAGATGCAAAAGGTGTCGCGTTCCGTCCCTGACCATTCCTGCTTCTCACAATCCCGGAAAGCTTGAGCCTGGGTTCACAAATGCTAAGATGTCAATTGGGAACTCAGTCCCTAAAATTTCATAATTTACAGAGTGCACCAAAAGAGGGGAACCCAGTTTAGGCCATTGATGGTAGTCCAGATGTTGATGAAATGCAACTTCAAGCATCCACAGGAGGCCAAGTGAAGGATGAAGGATGCTGGGAATCGTACTCAGCATCTGAATGGCATCAGGTGCCTGCTTCTGAGAAGACCACATACTGGTCTTATAATTTTGCGGAAAATATTTAGCTGGCAGGTTATCCGTACCCTAGCTTGCATATCCTTGTAGTCATACGTACACAAGGTCTTAAGTCCTAAAAACCTGACTGCATTATGGCTTCAAGTGTGGTGAGAATCCACTCAGTGGCTTCCTAGTGTCTTCTCTCAGATATCAATCACATCATTTGCTCCATTGTACAACCTCACAAATATGCCTCCTATTGTTTATAAGAACAATCATTGGGGGTCTTACATTATACACTGTTGTAGTTTTGCAAACAGGTCAAAAGCAGTTGTTACTCAGAAATTTGCAGGTTTGTGAAACGATCTAATTCATTTGTTCATAATTAAACTACAGGTCTGTAGAATGAGCATACAAATGAATGTAAAATCAGTAGAAAACATGTTTTGATACAGGTAAACTTCGACCTTACAACCATAATTGCACTTGGAATTATAGTTGTAAGTCATGTTGGTCGCTGAGCCTGTCACCTTGTGACTATGTCTGATTTTATGATCTTTTTTTGCTTTGGTTAAATGGACATCACAATCGCTAACAAATGCAATGGTTAAGCAAATGTGGTGGTCATTAAGCAAACTCATTGTACCCAAGGGACATTTTTTGCTGGAAGAAATGCTAGTTGCTGGCAAAAACCATAAATTGCAGTGAAGTGACCACGAGGCACTGCAAATGGCTGTAAACGCAGGCCAGGGGTCAAGCATCCCAAATGTGACCATGTGATTGCAACCATTGGAGCTTCCATAATATATGTATACCTTTTGGAGGGAGGAATCTATCATATCTTTGAATGATCACTAAGTGATCGTCATAGGTCAAGGACTACCCGTAGTGTCACCTGGACTGATATGGACTTTTATATTAATGCTTCTAATGTATGTCAAGAAAATTTTTGAACAATTACATTTGAAAATAAAACCTAGAATCTGGGAATGCCGGCTGGGCAATTCTGAGAGTTGATTTGAGTCATTTGTGTCCATAACTGACTTACATTCACGAGAAAAGAGGTGAAGTTGAAAATGCAATTGTAGTTCAAATTTAGCAGAACTCTTACTGGTTGTTTTTGTGTTTCAGGATTTATATTGGAAAACGGTTGACAATCACAGCTTCCAGCAGCTCCTTGTAAAAAGAAATGAATTCATCTATTTGCAAATCGTGACAAACTTCATCCTGGCATTACAAAGCGGTCAACCGAACAGAAGAAACTTCGAAATGTATAATCATAATATGGCGATATATGTTTTATTTCGTTAAGGGCTCTTGCAGAAGGAAAGGAAGAATACCCAACTACCCAACTGCTCTTATATGTAAATTCCTATTTGCCTGAATTAATATAGTGTAGCTTAGATCAGGAGTGGGGAACCAGAACTACAACTTCCAGGAAGCTCCAACTTTGGGCCAGTAGCAGAAGATATTGGGAGATGTTGTTCAGCATGCACAGTGGCCCACATTTCATTATCCCTGCTTGAAGAATTTTCTTTGTTGCTATTATTGCCAGAACGAACAGTGTAGCAAAAAAAACCCAAATATTCTGTGAACATCTAGGAATGAATGTACAATTTGTTTTTGTCCAGTTGTGAAAAGACTCGTAATGAATAGTTGTGAAAAAGACACCACTGTAATTTTTTTAAAAAAGAAAGCTATGGGCAACAAAAGTAGAATGGCCTAACATATCTTAAGAGTAGACTTTTCCTACTTGGGATGAAATGAATTAGTGTGACGCTTTGAAATGTAAACATGAATCAGTGCAGAGTGTTTTGATATGCGTATGTCTTAAATGTGGAACCTTTTCTTTCTGCTTCCAGCTAAAGTTTGTATGCAGCTGTTGGGACAATGATTTAGTAATATATCATTTGATTTTTCTCAAAGTCAGCCCAAAACTGTGTGATCAGAAAACTTGTAAGAAAGCAAACCCCGAGGAATTTCTTCCAAGAATTTAATTGTGGGGAAACAGCATTAGCCATTCCGTTTCCCCCTCTTGACTGATAAACAGAAATTTCTCGTCTCTGACTTTCAAGGCATTGCTAATGTCCTAAGTCATCACCAACAAGTCATATTGGGGTAGCTGGGTCTGCCTTTTTAATCACAAATGCTGTAGCTGTTAGCCATTGGTCTGGTCTGCGTGAATACATAGGAATTTACTCAGGGTGAATGATGACAGGTACAGAAGAAATGTGCATTTGTCAGATGCTGCTTTGCCATCTTAGCTTTTCCATGTTGGTTTTCTTCTTTCTGCTGTAGATGCAGAAGGAGCTGGGAGAGAGAGAGCATGGGTTTCCCCCCCTTCTCATGCACATTGCTGTGTTTTTATTCTAGATGTGCAGTAGGCCAGATCCCTGTTACATAGAATGGAAACACAATGAGCATGATGACAAGGCATAGATGTCTTGACATTCCCACATGTTCTTTTCACATGTTCAATATTGAGTCAACAGTATCTGGCAGAAAAGTTAAGGTTCATTTCTAGTCTGAAAAATGTCTTCTATGATTTCCATGTTCTATTCATAAGGAAGATTTGCAAAGTATGAGTGGTGGCGTGGGCCAGCCAGGCTTCCCCATTCCTTGCAGGCTACAAAGATTGGGGACTAAATGTACAGGGCCTATGCTAGCTTCTGGACGTTGTTTCAATAATCCCTAAAAGAAAATGATATTTTAAGGGAGGATATCCTTATGCTAAAAGCTATGAGCAAGGGCCACAATTAAACCTGCAAGCTCAGCATTGAGCTGGCATTGTTTTAAGGCCTTTCTTTATACATTTTAGCTGCCTGGCTTCTAGCCTAGTAAGACTTGAGATGTATTCGTACGAAAACAATGCATTGTAGCCTCTGTTACTTTTATTTAAAGGTCTTATTGTTCATCAGTTACAATAAAGGACGAGAATTCATTTAGGATTTACGCGATGTATAAACCACAGTACAACTTGTTCAATAAAGTGTCATTAAAAAAATTGCCTTAGCTTTATGTATGAAGGCAGCTTCTGGGTTATAACATGCATAGCATTGCGAAAAGGCTGGCTTGATTAAGTACTTTAATAGCTATTCTCTCAAGAGGGCTTAATTTAAGTTTTCCTGTCACAAAATGTGGGAGCAGGTAGAATATCAGTTAAAAAGTCAAGATGGCAGCTGCACCCATGAAAACGAAGTCCCATCCCCTTTTCGTGTGCGCCAGGTTAAGGAGGTGGGATTTCAGTCATGCAATGGCAGCTGCTGGGTTGTTTTTTGTTTTTGATTCCCTGAATATTTTGTCATTATGGACTCCCTAATGAAAATTTGCTTTGTTCTTTTTGGGGGTGTGAGGGGCGCAAAATGCCTGGAAGGGGCATGATTAGGCTCTGCCTATATTATGTTTCTGCAGTATTGGTGTAAAAAAATTTTCTTACACCAATTTTGATCTTATTTGGCATGCGATTTATTTTATCCTTGAATTAGAACTGGAATGCATAACTGATACTGTGCCCCTCAGATCATCCTATTGCAATGCTTCTCAGCGTTGGCAACTTTAAATTGTGTTCTTCAGTTTCCAGAATGCATGGCTGGCTGGGGAATTCTGGGAAATTAGGTCCACACCTTTCACAAGCTGGCATCATCTGGAGTAATGCTATTTGAGCAACTAAACAACTTTTAATTTTACAGTTAATATAGTTGCTATATATTTATACATGTGGAGGCACCACAGGTTTTATAAAGTTTGTCTTGAACAGATTCTTTGGAAAAAAGACACTTAGGCTCAAATAGCAGTGTTGATGAGTTGACTTAAGTTGGTTTTTTTTAGACCATAGCTTAGTAGACCATTATCTTGGTGATTGCAAATTAAATAAATACACCATTATCTGGAGAGAGAAACTAGGTTCTTTTAATTTTCATTTACTGGAAGATATCATAGAATTTATGAAATGGGGATTTGCCTTGAACTAGTAAACTAGCCAATATTATTCAAAAATTGCTTGTTCTTCAATTAGCTATCATGTGATCATATTTGTACTGCTGATTTCACTTTTTAAAAAAACGAATCAAAGTGTGTACAATAGCTGTACGACAATGTCACTACTGGCTATCATGTCAGATAAATGGTGAGTGTATAAAATGGTAATTTTCCAGCTTTTTATCAAATCAGTAAGCTGTGAAATAGTGCATCAAATGTCCATGTGTTTTTGTTGCTACTGTGCTAAACCAATAAAGGGAGTGAGTAAACTTACATGTTGCTTTTGAATTCTCTAGTGCACTAATGTATGATGAAACTAAATAAATGTTATTCTGGGGTTATTTTCAAATGTCTTCCTTGGAAGTCAGATGTGCCCACATTAGAAAATAAAAGGGCTGAAGAATAAGCAAGTATATCCATTTCAAATTTTTAGAGCGGTTAGCTTCAGCCAGTAATAAAACCCTCTAAACGAGGGCTGTCAAACTCCTGGCCCACGGGCCAGATGAGTCATGTCCTGGCCACACCCACACTTGCTTTACGTCACGTGATGCTGTGACATCTGACACCCCTGCTGTAAACAAACAGAAGATGCTTGTTGCATCTCTCACCAGATATCTTACCATATTTACTTTTAAGCTGAGTACACATCTAAAGTCCCGATTTTTCACTCTCAAAACATCTATAGCCCTATACGGTTTTATTTGTATTTATTAAATACAGTACATATGCCACCTATCTCACTGATAAGGTGATGGTGGAGGTTGACGGCAAGGGTATGCTATTTTGCTTTATAGATTATCCAATTCCTTATTTAATTTCTGGGAACAAAAATTGAAAATTACAATGAGGCAAAGCAATAATGAAGCAGTGCTAGGTCTCCATAGGCTATGAATACTCATGAGCAGAAAATGTGTCATAAATAATGAAGAGCCAGATAGTTAAAATTAATCCAATCAGACCTGCTGAAGTCAGCAATACCTGCATAATGTGAAAAAAGGCCTTTCTTTAAGAAAATGGATGGTTGCAATAAAATAGTAAATGCTTAATTTTCATCCATTGAACTTCTTAAATACTGATGTCTATAGAAGGAATTGATGGAGTCATTCAGGCTGAAAATATTAACCTCTGAAGTTTTGATTTGCTAATTTATAATTAATAGGATATAAACATCAACCTTGTAAATGCATGGTCTTTGGTAGGATGGAATATATTTCATCTGCATAATCACGTAAACATGTTAAAAATAGAATTTAAAATCAAGAGTACAAGAGGAAAAAGTAGATCCTTTGTATTTCCATGAAAAATACAAATGAGAACCAGGTCTAAAAAGGATCAAATTAACTTGTTCTTGATGACTACCTGCTATCAACTAGCACAGTACTGCACAATGAATATTAAATATATATACTTCAAAGGCATTTAATGCAAATTTAGGAAAAAAACATTGAAAAAGTTTTAAAGTACACAGTACAAATTCAGGTAAACATTTAAAATTTATTAAACTTTTTGATCAAAATAATAGAACAATTATATACAAACCCATTGTATTTGTTTTGCAGGAAGGCAGGGAGGGA
The DNA here is from genome assembly GCA_027560395.1 of Boaedon fuliginosus. Taxonomy (NCBI): domain Eukaryota; kingdom Metazoa; phylum Chordata; class Lepidosauria; order Squamata; family Lamprophiidae; genus Boaedon; species Boaedon fuliginosus. The sequence goes on along the minus strand of JANHGC010004831.1, from coordinate 97,707 downwards.
ACAAAGTCAATCTAATGGTTAAATGACCTATTGGTTCCACATTTCAAGATTTGCAAATAGTGTCACAACTGATATACAGTATATGATTTTTATTTTTAGATCCACCAAATTGGTGTTAAGATTCTGAGGACGAGTGGCACTCCATGAACATTGACAGGATAGAATCAGAGACACATTCCTCTTGTATACTCATACTTTTAATAATCATATTAAACCTTCATTTAATTTAGAACATTAACAAATCACCCTATCTTATCTTCAGGAAGCTCAAAGGGCCTGAATTTTAAGGGGCATTTCATAGGCACATTCAGCAGTTAACTTTACAGAAAGTATAAGATACGTAATCTATCAAAATTGTGCCCATTGCTATTTCTTAGGTTCACTCCCAGAGATGTTTACAGTGAAATCCTGGGAGTTATTCCTACTTCTATGAAAAAAATATCATAAAAGAGATGTATTCTTCTTTGCCCCCATTCCTAGCGGAAACTTAGCATTCTATAAATACATTTCCACATCAGCCTTAAGACAACCAGGTCTAGGTCTCCTGGTGTCACAGGCCCAGATTAAGAGTTGAAATATATCTAAATGTGCTCCTGTTTGGCATAATTACTTTTAATAACATACAAGGTTGAGCTTCAGGGGCAATATGCTTACATCTGCTTATGCCTAGTTTAGTATTAAAAAAATCTTGAAAACAAAGAACTAAGGGTAAAAAAATGTAATGCACATTAATATATGCACATTACCATTAATTGTAAAGCATATTTACTATTAACCAAAACAATGATTATTGAAGGTTCTGATGTACATGGGCCATTGTGTTTAAGGCTACATGTAAGTAAACCGGCTGTTTTTCACATCACCTCTTTTGTGCATACCATATGATATATTCTTTTAAACATAGAAAAGCAATACAAACTAGGGTAAAGACAACAGCTGGATTTACAAATTTAAATTTAGAGTTTGAAGCAGTAGGATACCACCCAAAACTGCTTATTTTGTATAATAAATATTTTTGGGACAAACTATTTTCAAATCTTTCCATCGGATATCTTGCACAATCTCAATACATGCAATAAAAAAGACTGAATACATACTTTCAGATTTAAAAACACTTTTTTTAGAGTTTGTTATTTTTATTAAGTGGTTTACACCAGAAGGTGTGGTTATAGATACAGTTGGTGAGTAAATATACATGAAAAACCTGTCTACACACCTCACTCTAGACTTACCTATATGCTCAAAGGTAGAAACACCTAAAGCTTAGATGAAGGCCAGAGAAAGAATGTTTACAGGCATAAAGCACAAATATATGTTCTGAAAGGCCCAAATATTACAGCAGATAAAGAGCGTGTGAGATAGAAATTACATTTTTATGACAATTTGTTTCTTGGGTGTTAGATTTTTGGTCTATCAACTGGAAAGGAAGGCTCAGACTTAAATAAATACATTTTTTGAATATTGACTTTTATTAAGTATTGTCCATCAATTCTGCTTTCAGTGGGCTTTCCTTGTTTACAAAAATCAATTCCATGTTCCCCCCTCACTGAAGGCAGAAATACACCACGAACTCAAGTCCAGGCCAGTTTCTCTCCTTTGCCTATAAAGGGAAATAAGTGCATCAATGTTCTTTACTGGAAGGACAAGGCCATCTCTGACAGATAAACAACAGAGCTTAACTATTCAAGACGACAACTCTGTCCTCAAATAAGCCGTCTTTAATTAATTTTGTCTTGGAATATATACAAGTTATTGGTTGCAGCTACAGCAATGATGTTCTCCGCTGGGTGCCACGCTGTATGAAGGATCTTCTTATTGAAGTCCAGACTGTCAACACTTATTTCATCTTTCTTTCTTTTGCCACCTGTACACACTTTCCGGGGTTTTAAGATGGCTCGAGGTTTGCTACTTTCTCTTGAGGCCTCTAATGTAATATCTCGGCGTGTGTTCCGATCAAACATCCTAAAGAAGTTGTTATAGGAGCCAGTCATAATGGCACTGTAGAAAAGAAAGAACAATGTTTTACTTATTTGTTTCATCTGGATGAAAATAATTGCTATAAATGTCCACCTAAATTTATCACCCAATTTCCCCCTCTTTGCTGTTTACTAAGTCAGATTGTCAACTCACGAAGCTTTCCTGACCTGCTCCCGAGTTGCCATAGTCAGGGGGATGGGAAATGGGCCTCGCAGCTACACTGAGGAATTCACACCTCAGCCAAAACACATCCCAGTTGGCTGAAGTCAAGGCCATCTCCACGGAGACCTGCAATGGCTGGAGGGAGTGACTTATACAACCCACAAAATTGCTTCATTGGGGAATGTGACTGGTGACGCACCTTGGGGGGAGGGGGCAATAAGGCGTGAACTGGGTGAAGTCAGAGCTGGCTTCACTTAGCTCGTGCCCACATGGTGCTCCTAATAAACAACAGGATTTTTTGGGGGGGAAATGGCTTGAGGCTCTTGATTTTATTAGGGCATTGGTCGGAACCCGGACACAGAAATGAGCCATAGGATTGACACTTTTTATCTTATTTTTCAATAAGAACTTTAAAAAAACAACATACATAATAGAACTCTTTAAATAAATCGCTAAAGCAATTACAAAAGAGAACTGCAAACATACAGACTAAGAGAAAATAACACATCTACCTTTTATTTCATATTTATTTATTTTTCAAAAAGTTTCATTATTTTTCCTTTTACAAACATATCTCATATAAAGGTGTTTCAGAGTATCTAAATTCAATTAATTAAAAATATTCTCATTATTTATCACATCACATTACTTCATAATTTCCATTAAGATCATTTCTTAAAGATAATAATTTCATTTCATTTGTTATCCAGTTTTCTTTCATCGTAGTCAATCCCATCCCTATTCATTTCATTTACATGTTATGAATTCCTCTAGGTATTAGTTATATATTCCAATCATAATTAATTCCACATCTCTAATTCTAAAGCTAGTTTAAAAAAAATGTCTGCCATTGCCAATGAAGGATATATCATGAAGTATTTAGATGAACTTTTGATATTGACCAAATAGTTATTTTCCACCATAATTTGCAAATAAATTCTTTACAAATCAGACAATGTGATTTTCTGGGTTTTCTCATTTTGTCTCTCATAGTTGAGGTATACCTATGATGACAATTACAGGCTTCTCTCATCTTTTTAAATGGGAGAACTTGCACAAGTGGTCGCTGGCTAAACACTTTTTTGCCCCACTGTATACTGCAGTTCAGCACTACTGCAGCTGTCATATCAGGTCCCTCTCTCAAATTCAGCTGCTCTGTCATACTGCTGTAATTTTTAAACATTTCAGTCTTGTTTTTAAAGGATGTCCAATTTCTTCAGTTTAAATTGGATTTTATGCAATTATGCTGTTACCTAGATGCTGTCATATTTCATGCTGTCCTCAATTTATAGGCCATTTTATACAACAGCACTTTTTTTGGATAATGTAGGCAGAAGAGCCCTGACTCAATAGTATAGTCATCTATTCTCCGTTTTGAATGGCTGGTGGTTAAAAACTAAAATGCCCAGAATCCTTTTAAGGTTTATCGGTATTTTTTTTAATAAAAAAGGTCTGAGAAATCATGCCACTGTTATTTAATGGTGTGCTGTGGCATTTCTGTAGTGCCAGTTTGCATTAAATATATTTAGAATGGTGTGCTGAAAATTAAATACATTAAATAAATGTTTAAACAATTGGTCTCCTGCATACATTGCTTTCAAATACAGATTTCTAAAAACTTCTTTATGCTTTATCTGGGACAATACTGTACATTCTGGCTGCCAGCAGTTCTCTGGGTTAACAGGGAGAAGTTATTTCTGGCCCAGTATTTTTCAAACAGTAGACAGATACAGAAATTTTATATGTGGTGACTATCATTTGCCATGTGTGTATACAGTATTTAAAGCCGTTGCCTCTAAAATTCCACTCCATTAATATATACAATATTATTTGGTTGGCTAATAGGAACTGACCCTGGCATTTTATTTCATGCCATGTGAAGAACATGTCTCATCACTTAACAATAATTCTGTTCATGGCAGTGTTATTTGTTTGAATTATATTGATATTAGGCCCTTTAGGCCCATTACTGAGATGCCTTGAGATGCCTTGCAATAGAACATTAAAAACATTTAAAGCTGCATAGATTTTTAATAGGGCAATTTGATTTATGGAAAATTCATTAAAATCACTTTACACAAGTAGTTAACTTATCAGAAACACCGAACTATTGCAACAGATAGAAGTGAGCTGAACGGTTTGAAAAGGGCCAGTCATTCAGTGAAGTCCCTCCATGCTTCTGACTTTGGAAGGATCTGAAACAATGCTACAACTTTGTTCTGATATGTTTATAACACAAAGGAGGAGTTTAGTGGTGCAATAGGTTCTCTCATACCAAACATCTTTATGAACTTTGAAAACTCTACCTATTGGAATTCCTAGGGTGGGAAAGTATCCTGCTTTTTGTTCCTGCTCTATTGTTTGTATCTTGCTTTGCTGCTAGAATCTAAACAGGTTTATGGAAATGGAGGAGAGAGAAGAAATTAAAAAAAAGTATTTTATTTGTTTGAATTCACCCAAATCTTATTTAAATTTTCTGACATTTGCAGTAGAGCATTTATCACATTAGCATATTCAGTCTCTGTTTTGATTCTTCCCAGGAGGACAAACCCTGTTTTCTGTGTGTTTATTTCTGTTTTAAGCTTTGAACAATTGGATTTGAGGTAGTTTCTACTTTATATGCTATACTTTAAAAGCGAATGTGACATCTCCTTATATTACAATGTATCAAATCTACAACTGTGAAAATAAACTCATAAGTAATGTAGAAGCACCAAGAAGCTCATAGTTTGTGTTTTAATAAACGTAAGTATGAATAACAACATGAAGTGGGGCACTGGTTGCAGTGCAAGCATGGAAGATAATAGTTGGGTGGATTTTGGAAGAGTAATGGAACTCCCTCTAGTTTCCAAATGTGTGGGAAATATTATTGTGGCATGAGGGAAGCCATCTATAAACAGAGAGAAAACCTAGAGGCCGAACTATGATAGTTTAACCGCCACCAATAGCAACAAATGTGGCTCTTCCTCAGCTCAGAGAAAGCAAGAGATGCTTTTTACAAAGTAATAGTACAGCATCATTCAATATCCTCTGAGCTCTTTCCTCTTTATTATTATCAGGAGTGTCACCCTTTCTATTCAGTTTGCAGCATGAAACAGGAATTCATGTGACATCTGCACTCTCCTTTCCTGGTGCATCCATAGACACATAGCCATAAAGTCAAACCAAAGAAAGTCTCCTCCCTTACTAGCCCCAAATCTCATTTCTGGTGAGATTCAGCCAGAGGAATGGCAAAGATAAACCAGGCTGGTCCTCAACTCTTTTGTCTTGACGTTACTAAGCCCAGAAATCCTGCCACTACATTCTGAAACTGAACAGCTTCCTTCTAAAGTCTCTTTAGCCACAACTTCATTGGTTCCAGAACTGGAAAAGCCATTGGAGCGCATAGCCAACTAGAGTTATCAGGAGGTAGCTATAGTTAGAGAGGGTCTAATGCATTTGTCTAGCCTGTAAAACCCTTCATGTGAATTCAGCAACCCCTCGCCTTGCAGCAGCAAAAAATGAACTGGTGAGGGGTGTCTGTTCAGTTTAAGATCAATGGTAGGAGGAAGAGTAGCAGGCAGGCCGAAGTAGCACTGATTTTGCCTGGAAGAAATTCTTCCAGCAACTTTTCAGCCAGTGTTCTATGATTGGCAGAAGCACTAAGTTATAGACTGCCTTTTACCAGCAATTGACAAATTCTTGCCCTTATCACTAGCCAGAATGATTTCCATGTTTGAGCAGTGCACACTTTGGGCAACATTTCTTTTAATTGCATTTGCTTGGGGTTAATTTCACACTCAACACTGAATAAAAAGGTCTGAGCCTATAAACAGTCCTTGTTCCTAAATGCTAACTGCGGTTAAGAGTAGGTAGCAAGGACATGAATAGATGTTGGCTAAAGAAGCATTTTCTTCTTACTGCTTTTAAGAAAAAAGCTAGAAATAGAAAAGAAGGACTAACATTGATTTGGGACATGCTTTAAATAGTTGCAACTTTCCAGTTAATAGGCCTTGGCCACAAAAAGTCATTTTAAAGATATTGGAAATAATGAGGCTAAAAGTAGATGTTTTTTTTTTATAGTTTAAAGACAGCTACAGGGTCCTTAACTCATCCCTATCTTTGAACAGAAGTCTTTCAAAAAAATATTATGCTGAATCCCTTAAAGTTGTTTGCTAGATATTTTGCAAACTTAATAATTACTAGAAGGAGGCTTGGCAAACTACAACCCATGGACCAGATGTGGTTCGCCACATAAAATCATCTAGTTCACATCCCCAAAAGAAAGAGGGAGCAAGAGAGGGAGAGGTGCTTGCGGCTCCTTAGTTTATTTTGGCAATGGGTTCATTAACTCAGGGTAGAGATGGGAAGTCATGTCCCCTGGAAATGGTGGCAGTAGTGAAATGGTCTCTGTTCCCTTCTCATAAGAAATCTGCTGACCCCTCCTTTAGAATGTCTACCATACGTCAATTTTCATCTCATTCAAAAAAAGCAAGTTTAGACATTTTTATGCCTCCAAATTCAAAGGGTGAATTCAGATCCAATCAAACAATCTGCAAAGTGGATCAGGATTATGAATACACATCTGGAAGCATCTTTATTGATCTATTACACATGCTATCATGTGTCATCATTTAGAGGCAGAGCAGGGTTTCCAAATATTGGCCCTTTCAATGGACTAGCAAATTCTGAATAATACACCATTATACTGCAAACATGTTAAAGTGAACTGTATCTCTTTATTTTTGCTGCAGTTAAGACATTTTCAACATTCAGGAAAACTTTTGAAGCATATAAGCTAGACTTACCTATCAGAACCATTCCAGCAGCATTCAAATTTGTCAAAGATGCAGTCATTCTCATACAGTGAACAGAGTTTGCTTCGAAGATATTCATGAACCTTAAAATATACAAGTGCAGAACAGTATAAGAAGGTTTTCCACTGCAGATTATCTATTTTCTTTTTTTTTAAAGCATGAGCACTATACCTGATAGGTCTCTACTGGCCTGTTTTCCATATTTAGATCCCATACTTTAACTGAAAGATAGTCTCGGGTCATCATGTATCGACCGCTGTGACTGAATTTTACATCTGATATTGAAGATATTATTTCTGAAAAGAATGATCTGCTGCTGGGATCTTCAGGCTCCTCAAAGACTGAAAATTACAAGATAGGAATGAAAACGGTTAATAATTATGCAGTTGAACATTGTTATCTTTTCAATAAATTTAGGCTTAGCTAAAGCAGCTACAGATAGTCCTTGACTTACAACAGTTCATTTAGTGACCAATTCAAAGTTACAACGGCACTGAAAAAAGTGACTTATGACTGTTTTTCAAACTTACAATCATTGCAGCATCCCCATGGTCATGTGATCAAATTTCAGACACTTGGCAACTGGTTCATACTTATGACCGTTGCTGCCTCCCAAGGTCAAGTGATCCTCCTTTGTGACCTTTAATGTCATAAAATGGGGCAATCCTCACTTAACAAATGTCTCACTTAATAACAAAAATTTTGGATTCAATTGTGGTAATAAGTTGAGGACTACCTGTATTTCCAGACAGTATGCCTTGAGAGTGACTGAAATATAGCTTGAAAGCCCAGAGTAGATTCACAATGAGATAGGCAGCATATACATTTAATAAATTAAAGAAATAACCATTCTCTGCCTGTTAGAATGGGTACAAAAGTGACTTTGGACACATGTATACACTTATATGTTGCTCTACTTTAACATTTCTTAAAATGTGGTGCTAAGATCCTGGGCGTTCCTCAACACTTTGTTACGGTTTCATGAAATGAATATTAATTACTAACTTAAGTTAAAAAAATAGTACAATATTGAAATCCCATCAAATAATTGTGAGAAGTGGCAGTAGCAATGGTGTCAATTTTAATTTTTAATATAATAAATATAGTTAAATGTAACCTGTACAAACAAAAACTCTTTTGGATCCACCATAATTTTTTAAAGTGGTAAAGCGTCTTAAAATATAAAGATTTTAAGGAACTTCGCTCTACAGTGGCGGTCCCCAACCTTTCTGGCTTGGCTGACCAGAGGGGCAGGGCGGGGGGAGAGATGGTTCTATTGTGCAGCAGGCATACACGCATGTGCAAATGGAGCTGAGTGCGCACTGCTCATGTAAGTAGTGCTGCACACACGTGCTCTTACCCGCCACTTGCACGGCCTGGTTTTGAACAGGCCACAACCTGGGAGTTAGGGACCCTTGGTCTACAGGATGCTCTCTATCATACCAACTTGACTGCCATAACTTCTGAGTAGGATGGCACTCTTTCACATTTGTATTTTCTAATAACCCATATTAAGACCAGAAAATACTCCAAAGATAAAAGATCTGATTATCTGCAACATTCCAGTTTCTCATTTATTCATTTTATTAATCTAAGACAACCAAACAGACCAAATTGGATGGGGCACTATAGAAACTCTACAAGTACCATAGCAGGTGCTTATGAACAACTATTTGTGCTCCAAAAACAGTAAATAAATTGAAGTTTTAATTTGGTTCTTGCTAATCCTAATGCCACTTAACCCCTGAGCTTTATTGGCATTTCCTTAGTCATACAGAAATAATGTGACTTTTGTTAATCTCTGCTGATCTACAATTTATAAACTTGATATTTAAATATTCAACAGACAATATTCTTCCCAATCAATGGCTTCAGGATCTTGAACAATGTAAAACTAATCAACAGTAAAATACATTTCACCAATTGGAAGTACAAAACAATGATATTATTTTATCTTTTAAATTGTTGTTTGCCACCCTGAATCACAAGGTTGAGGTGGTAGCCATATAAATGGAAACAAATAAAAACAAATATATAGACAGGTCTAAATATCTTGGATAAAATTGTAAATTTTAAGTCCTCTTCTAAACTAGAAAAGGACTACATTTAATTTAAAATGTTGTTATATATCATAATTCCCCGTAATAAAGGAAACTAACAGTTCTTGATATTAACATATACAAGATGGGATCTGCAAGAATTCCTCTGCTAGCTATCTAATAGCTCAGGGTATAGTTTATGGGAAGAAAACTCCTAAAAATCAGTGTAGAAAAAATGTCTTCGTACAATCTAAGCATCTTGGACCTGAAAATCAACTAGTACAATCAGGGAAACTGCATAAAATCCTAAGAATTCCTCTCGTTTGCTCACATGATTTATTCTAAAACAGCTGTAATCAGAAAACAAATTATTTTCAAAATGTGAGCTCCTAAACTTTTAACTAGTAAAGCGCTATTAAAAATGATCAATGTATAATCATGAAATATTTTATTTCTGGAAACTACATTGAACCACAGTTTTGAGAAGTCTAGCTTTTTATTTATTTGCATTTAATTATGAAAGCAGTTGTTTCAGGCTTTCATAAGCAGAGTTATCTAATAATAAGAAAACAATTTGAAATGCTTCAAGATACTACCTGGCAAACCAATCCAATAAGGTGGGGGGGAAAGAGAATCTTTCCCGGAGGATCCTCCACTTCCTGAGTTCTGCTGTGCTCATGCCAGCTAGGGCAGAAGAGAGGGTTGCAGCTTTTACCTTTGTAAAAATATTATCTTGCCAATTTGGTCTTTAAAAAAAATAATAAAAAAACCCTTCCCATTACATTCCCATTACAAGAGCCGCGGTGGCACAGTGGCTAGAGTGCAGTACTGCAGACTACTTTTGCTGACTGGCGTCTGCCTGCAATTTGGCAGGTCGAATCTCACCGGGCTCAAGGTTGGCTCATCCTTCCATCCTTTCGAGGTGTGTAAAATGAGGACCCAAATTGTTGGGGGCAAAAGGCAGACTCTGTAAACCGCTTAGAGGGCTGTAAAAGCACTGTGAAGCGGTATATAAGTCCATGTGCTATTGCTATTCCCCAAGGGAAAGCAAGCAATTACATCAGCTCCAGGGGCTGATATAGTTTCCCACTCACTCCAGACGTATTCCTGGAAAATATAGAGAATTTGGATCCCAATTGGATCCAAAGCCTTTCCCAGTCCAGCCCTAATACTCCACCAGAACCTTATTGCAGAAGCAGTCATGACAGACCATTCATGACAAGGCAATTTTCCAATGACCCATCCATAAAACCACTGAATTTGGTCTAAATCATCCCAAAGATAGATCATCTTCTCTAATTTCTCATGTGTCAATTAATTTTACATCATAATTGTTAACAGCCTTGTTATTTAATTTGCATTTATTCCTAGCCATGTTGAGTATTGTTTCTTGGGGTCAAGATGAATGCATATTAAGGTACTTCATAGTTCTGTATTTGCACAAGTTTCTCAAGAGCCTATATCCATATTTTTTTAAATGGCACCAGATTAGGAACAACAATATTTCCTATGCATAAGCATTAAGCTAAAAAAAAAGTCCAACCCCAAAACTAATGGTTATCACTATTATTTTTCTCTCAATATCTAACTACAAATTACAACAGAGTATTAGTATTTCTCAAAGTAATTACAATTGTAGCTTTAACAACTGAATTCTTTTTAAAAATGTATTAAGGAGAGTTTCCAATTGAATACCAAAAAAAATTTAGCAGACTCAAAACAATACCATGACCTTGAGACATCCCTTCAGGATGTGGGATGTTTAATTTTGAGTTTAGAAATGTTTACACACTATTTCAAATCCAACACATTAAAAAACAGATTTGTAATAGAATATTTTGTTCTGTCAACTTAATTAACTATAGTCATTACTAAAAGAGGTTATGTTCTACCAATCCAACTGATGTAGCAAAAATATACTGAAACTTCTTAAAACGGCTTTTTTTAAAAAACCAACTAGTTAAGATAGGATTGCCAAAAATCAAAAAGCTATATTTTATAAATGGGCAAACTAAATTATATTAGTCATCGTCTTGCATGTTAGCCTTGCTTAAGAACTATCTAAAACACAGGTGTCAAACCTGCCGCGTCACATTTCTGTCACATGATATTTCACGTTTTTCCCATTCGCGGAGCTAGGGTGGGTGTGGCCTGCACGTGATGAATCTGGCTTGCGGAGTGCCTGTTTGACACCCCTAATCTAAAACAATAGGTTGATTTCCCGTTCTTTACAATGCAATTCTTTCATTGTAGGAATGATATTGAAAAGTTTTCTACTGGCAAATATTTAGTACTTAATCACAAAAATATGCATACCCATTTCATTTCCAAATATGCTTTATAAAACCTAGCTACTTACATTTTGAATGTCTATCACAAAGGGCTGAAGAACGCATATCACACAAGCGAATAGTTCCTTTGCTACTGCTGTAGACAAACACATTACAATGATGAGGATGAAACTCCGCTGCAGTTATCACCTCTGTTAATTCTTCCATATTAGCAGGCTTTATGTCTACAATATCTGAAAGTTGCTTGTAAAGGTTAATATTGATTTGGTTATCCCAAAAGTCCAACCTTACAGAGGGGAAAGATTATGAAATCTTTAAATAAAATTCTGTTGCAACATTCAGAACTTTTGTCTGTGGCATTTAATGTAGTTTCTAAAACAGTCACTTAAATTTCAGAACAGCTTTATGAAAATGTTTACTGTTTATTGGCATAATTTTAATGGTTTAGCATTTCAGATATGTAAGATTCAAGGACACGGTAACTAAAGTATGCTGTTCTGTAATGTCACTTTCACTATGCAATTACGTTTAATGAACTTGATATTATATATGAGGCTTGTAATTTATAAACAAGCCAACGGGCATTTTATGTTCAAGGGTTCGGAAGAATTCATACTATCTTTGAGTGTAGTCAAGCCATTGAATTTTCAGTAACACATTTTGAGTCATGATTATGTGCTCTCCAGTCAGTGTTGACTCCATTAGCAATCACAAAGGAAGGTTAATTTCACAATGACGTGTCTTTAATCTAGTCCTTCAGGTCTTCCAGTTTTTCACTTGTTGCTACTGTAACTGAGTCCATCCATCATGTTGTTGCCATCCTCTTCTTTTCCTTCCAACATTAGAACCTTCTCAGAAAGCTCTAGGTCTTTGCATAATATGGTCAAATGATGATTCAATTCTGGACATGTGTCATGCTCAAGTGAGAACTCTAGATTGATTAGTTTGATGATCCATTTGTTTTCTTGGCTCTCTGTGGTATCCATATGAATCTTCTCCAAAGTCAAATTTCCTAACCGTCAATAACCTTTGTTTTCAAAGTCCAACTTTAGTTTCAAGTGTCACAGGGAAAACCTGCACAATTTTGATCTTTGCAAGTATAAAACATTGTATCATCTGAATAACTTTTCCAAGGCTCTACTCTACCAAGTGCTAGTTGGTGGCCCAATTCTTCACTTTTTCCTTTACAAATGATCCTAAAAGGCAGAAGATTTCTAACACTTTGATATTTTCATTGTCAACTGTAAGGTTGGGTTTTGTACCCATTGTCAAGTTTGGTCTTCTTTATATTTTAGTCCAGGGATGGGTTTCTTCCGGTTCACTGGTTACCCGCTTCGTGGGCACGCTTTCCGAATGGCTGTCAAAAGCACGCTGCGTGTGTTCGACTCAGAAATCTTGGTGCGGTTCTGCAAGCTCTGACAGAACAGCTG
>JANHGC010004829.1:67900-78354 GCA_027560395.1 Boaedon fuliginosus | reverse complement strand
GAGTGCTATTGCTATCTCTGTTGTAAGCCACCCAGAATCCTTCGGGAGTTGGGTGGCATAAAAATGTAATAAATAAATAAATAAGTAAATAAATAAACCAACAAATTCAACGTGCAAGCTAGATCTTGTTGATGTCGGCTAATCCTTCCTGCCAAAACAAAGGGTCATGTGTTAAGTCATCGTTTTTAGTACTCTTTGTGCCTCCCAGAACCAATTAATGTTGAGTACTGAGGTACCACTGTATATGGGGACAGGTATTTGCTACTACCTCTTCTTTCATTAGCAGTTGTCCTTATAATAACATGAAATCTGGCTAACTTGGCTTGAATCATGATTCAAATCATTTTATCTCCCATTTCATTAGCGGGGGTGGGGAGGTGTTTGCTTATTTTACAGTCGGGATAATGCTTTTTCCTACCCACAGTGTGACATTTTATCTATCCTTTTGGCACCATTCCTTTCCTGTGGACTTTCTTTCTATTCAAATAGATTTTGCCATTCCCATAAAATGTATTCTAAGTATATTCTTTATGTTTTACAGACTGATCCTTCAACATCCTGTTGGGAGGGATAAAACTGAATAACATCTATTTTTTTTAAACAGAAAGCCATCATTAGCCATGTCTCACCTGACATCCTTTATCTGTTCAGAGTTCAAGCAGTTTGCCGAAATGACATGCGCAGTGATTTTAGCCAGACAATGCTCTTTCAAGGTAACACCAACCAAATTTCTTATGCCTCTGTAACGTTCTCTCAGCCAACAAAAGTATATAAGGGGGGAAAAAATAAGTTTGCAAGCAGCTGTAGAATTTAGGAACTGTGCTTACCTCCAACTGTGCTTACATCTATTCAAGGGAAGTAGAAACATAGCTTAAAGGAGAAAACTTTGCTTATTTAAGTTATAGTATCATGAGCTAGCAAGATACTAAGTTTCCTTCCAAGCTTGGAGTCTCTCATTGCTACTGAAGTGAGCAGTAATCAGCGTTGTTGGCTACCCATGTACCCTGAGAGTTTGGAAACAGGGTACATTTGTAGCCATTGCTTCCTGTGGTTCGGTGGCCTGAGCAAAGATGTATTTTTACATTAAATTATCTCTGTGCTTGAGGATCATCTCAGTAGGGAGGAATTCCTCGCTCTACTTTCCTTCCCTAAGCTGCATTTGCATCCTGTATGTGATCTTGCTTAACCACAGCACTGCCATTAAGTTAAATACCTTTAGCTATATTAGCCTTTTTATAGCTCAATGTCACCGAGGACTCACGATAGAGGAGATGCTACGTGAATTCTAACAAGCCACAGTGTCAGATCCAGGAAGCAGCAAACGTCTAATTTCCCAGGAGATTTATAGAGGGATACATGTAACCATCTTGAAAAGGTGCTCCTGGAAGGCAAGGATTTTCTTAACGGTAGAAAGTTGAAAAGCAAAAATCATTAGATTTCATGTGTACATTGAAATACCTTGCTTGGTGTGCATGGAGGTTTTGGGATGTCATTCAGCAGCCCCAAAAGAAGCAAGGTTCAAGTTTCCACAGCTAGAAAGTACTTTAGGCCACTCACTATCTCTCAGGCCAACTCGCTTCGCCCTGTTACTGTATGATTATACTATGAGGGAAAGGTACGTCATAGAGGATGTAACAAATACATAAATTCTGATTTTTCTGACTTTTGTTTTCATATGTGACTGAGTGAAGCAGACAGCAGAATTGATGTTCCAACTGTTCTTTTCCGAGGACGTGAATAGCTTTGATGGATTTTTGTCACATACCAAGTCTATCTAAGTAGTTTAATAGGTTTGAAATAAATGGGCCTGTCATGCTGAAAAGCAGGGAACTGTTAGCTTGGAAGAGGAAAGAAGGATTCCTTTGGTACAGAATTACATCAATTAATCCTTGTTCTTTCCTTTGGACTTTCTACCATGTTTAAAATGCACAAGAGATTCTTCAGCCCCATTTTTTAATGGGGACTGGTAGTAATCTAGGCCTAGCGCAGCTGCTTTTATTGAGAATTAAAAGTATTTAAATCAGGAAGGATAACTTTTTGTTTTTATCGGTGTTTATGGTACAGAAGTCATGGGAAGTCATTTTGGTCAAGATTGATTGTTCAATTTTAATTCCAAAAACAATAGTTTGAAGACTAATCTGGGTCTCTAATAACATCTTCTAGTTACCTAACAATAACAGAAACCTGTAATTTCTGTTGCTCCCAACTGTCTGTCTTTCTGTCTATTTATTTATTTAATCTTGTTTATGTAAAAAAGTACAGTTATAATTTGGATTTTTGAGGGAGGTTTAAAATTTTAGAATTTATAAATTATGTCTTATAATTTTATTTTGTTTATATGGAAACTGTTTGATGTAATGAACCATCCATTATATTGTAAGCCTCAAAAGGTAGCGTCTCCTATCCGTTTTTACAGCCTGCTTAGTTTAACAAGAAGCACGGTACCACATTCATTAAGATTGCTTTTATGGCGCTTATCTAAAATTGTCTCACTGTGTGTTTTGTATAGTTAATTGGCACTCAGATTTAAATAGCAAGGCACCGCTTTATTTTAAAGCCGATTTCCACAATCTATGGCCTCTTGATCTGTTGGGAGTGCGGCTTCCTAAATTCCAAATATATCTAGAGGTTGGGAAAGTCTGCTATGGAAATTATATGCTGGTAAAGAAATAAAGGATGTTAGAATTAACCAGAAGGTGTTTTGGTTGAGGATAAAAAAATCCAGTTATATGAATTTATGAGTTTTAGAAATATAAATATGAAGAAAAACTTAAAAAAAATATTTCACAGATCAGTTAAGAATCATTTATTTGTACTACTACTCAGTGATAGTATTCAGGTTTTTTTAGTACCGTTTCTGTGGGCGTGGCTTGGTGGGTGTGGCTATGCTGTTGGCCAATCAGAGGTGGTATTTATCGGTTCTCTGAATCAATCAAAATTATCGATACCGGTTCTCCGGAAGCTGTCGGAACTGGCTGAATACCACCTCTGCTACTACTGTTGTTCTTCAGTATGAACAGTTCTAATATTTCACAGTCTCAATGGGGTTTTTAAAGCTCTGAGAGCACCAAGGACCCCACAGTTCAACCCTGAGCTACAAATACACTGTCTTCTCTTGATTTTTAATTTCTGTATCATCGATTTTAACTTAATGTTTTGTAGATACTTTATGGTTTTATAATCAAACCTTTGTTTCTCTTCCCCTCCCTCCTTCCAGATAACACAACTCGAATTTTTGAGGGGACCAGAATAGTAAAAACAGGAGTGGTAAGTGAGATGGTTCACTAAAATGATTTTAAACATCATTTATAACATCTTCTCCAGCAGGTGGCAGCATAGCGTCATAAATACCTCATAAAATGTGGCTTCCTGATTGGAATTGTGATTAGGTTGATTAGGATTAGGTCTGCAAGATCACACATGTTGGAACCATTGTACTCTGAGTATTAATTAACATTTTATAAAAAAACAGATTTTGTAAGCCAAAGATTGCCCTGAAGAACATTACATTGTGTTCAGGTAATTCTCGGTGGACTAAATTAGCAGGCAGATAATTTGGTGGCTAATTTTGCTCAGTTCTATTTGGCAACCCAAATTATGCTGAGCTTTTGTGACAAAAAAAAGGGGGGGGGTTTGATCTGTCATGTCCAGTCTCATGCCTTTAGCGAACCGGTGGTGGATTTATGTGAAACCCACCACTGCTCCAGATGTGCTGAGGATACAGTTCCTCATACCACCACCTACGCTAACTAGGCATTGCACACTATTGTGTGGAGGTCATTTAGAAGTTTCCTTACATTTCACTGAAGGAACCAGAGTTATATATTCAATATATCTTCTTCTACGTTCCAAGGGAGTGGAATTAAGCTTGAGAGAAGATAACACAATACCAGGAACCTCTGGAGAATGTGTGTGTGTGTATATATGTGTTTATGTGCATATTTATATCTCAGAGGTTATCACATTTAAGTGTAAAGCATGTCCATACATTCCAGTCTAAATTGCTCATCTGATTGATCCTTCTAGTTGCTGTCTGTCTTTTACCACATTAGTTATTTATGACTATACATGCTGTACCCATAGATTGAGCAAATCAAGTCATTAACATACATATTAATTTGTGTTAAAAATTAACTTGAACATCTCTAGCAGTGATTTAGTTTTGATACTATCCTACAAGGTCATTGCTTAGCTTATCTATTTTGAAATATAATTGTGATACCGTGCTTTCAAAGTACTTACCATGGATTACATAGCCTCATTTAATCACTCTTTTATAAACTCAATTAAGATGGGCAAAGCATTGTGAAAAGATGGATCTTTTCTCATTAGGCTATGTTTATGCCATGATTAGGGACATTGGAATTCCTGTAAGATTAATTTAAATAACTTGAAGGTTTATTCTTATTTAAATTCATCCCAAACTGCCCGTATTGATGCTGTAAATGTATTCAACTCACAGACAAGCACAAATTTCATGCTGGCGTAGTGAATAGATAACACTCTGAGAGGTAGTTTTGTAGGACACCCTTCACCTGTCTGGTACTACCCAAAAGTACAGCTAGTCCTCGACTTATGACCACAACTGAATCCAGAAAATTCACTGTTAAGTGAGGCACCATGTGACCGCACTCAATTTTATGACATTTTTGTCATGGTCATTAAGTGGCCATTAAGCAGGATATCACTTGACTGTAACATGTAATCTTCCCTACCAGCTTCCCAATTTAACAGATTAACAGAGTTGGAAGGGACCTTGTAGGTCATCTAGTCCCACCCCCTGCCCAAGCAGGAGCCTCTACCTTGGATCGAACTCACAGCCTCCTGATTGTGAGGCAAGAGCTCCACCTCTAGGCCACCAGTCCTGGCTATTGATTGATTTTTTAAAATTGATTTTACCCACATGACTGCAGGACAATGCAGCTGTTGTAAGTGAGAGCTGGTTGCCAAGTACCAGACACTGCAATGGCTGTGAGGGTGAAGACTGGTCATAAGTTGCTTTTTCCAGAGCTATCGTAACTTCAAATGGTCGCTAGATGAATGGTCATAAGTTGAGAACTATGTGTAATGGGCCTAGTAGTCAAAGTTTCCAGCCGGTCTAGGCCCCATCTTAAACAATAGTCAAAGTTTCCAGCTGGTCTAGGCCCCATCTTAAACAATAGAGAATTTTCAGTTTGGAGTTCCACTGTTACAACATATCTAAATAATTCCTTTATGGTATATAAAGTTATAGCAGTGTAGATTGTTGAGTGAAATAGATTTGGAGATCTGTTATAGTTCATGTAAATGTGTTTGACGATAGCAAAGTTAATTTTAATATTTAATATTCTCCCTCCCTTTATTATTTCTTTTTTAAAATGTCTGCATGCCATTCTTTTAAAAAGTCAAGGTTTTTCAGTGAATTGCAGCATATTAAATAATAATAGAGAACATGCTGCCAGAACCTTAATTTGATAATATAATCCATTTCCTACTTTGGAGCTGCATCAACTTCCTATAGATCATTTGACTCCTCTTTAATTGGGAGCTATAAACACACCATAATATACACCAAAAGCTACGATACATGAAAATATTTCAGTGAAGATCCAAGGCAACTTGAAGAAAACTGTTAAGCTATTAATATTATCTACTGCATACCTTTTAAGGAGGCATTTATTCAAATACTGTATCCTAAAAATTCTTGTATGGGAAAAAGAGGAAAACATAATCAATCCCTCCCACACACACTTTATAAACATATTTTACAAAATAGAACACAAATGTAAGCCAACCTGTAATAATAACAGAAGAGAATGCAATATTAGGTAATTTAAAAGTAGTTCAGATTTGGCAAAAGATATTCATGTACAATCAGTCTAAAATGGTGTTCTGATATTTCTAGATGTAAGCATGTTTTCCTTAAGTGAATCATAGCTGCATTATTCAAGTAGAAGAATGCTAGGCTCCCTTAAATACGTTCTTTTGACTTATTTAGACTTCAATTCTGGCTCCATTTCCCTAGAGGTCAACCAGTGAATGTAGCAGGTCTTCAATTTAAGTAAATATGCTTTGGATGGTGTTCTTAATCTTCTAGATTAAAGTAATTGTATCTGTAATTGGACAGCGGAAGGGCCTCTTTCAAACATAATAAGCAGTTTTATGTCTTCTTGTGTTGTTTGTCTTGTAAATTTTGTCTTGCTGCCAGCTAGCTTTAACTATAACTGTTGAAATATACTTGTCTTATTTAAACAGAATAATGGGCAGAATGGAGTGGTTGGAAAGAAAAAGAGAACAAAAGGAAAAAAGAGCCGAGGTAGCATGTCAGGTACCTCTACTGATGCTCTTTCTGCTGTGTTTTCTTCTCTTGTTCCCCCTCGTGATTTCTTCAAGCCGACAGCTTCTCCTGCACCTTCAGCCGACATGGCTCCCATCAGTTCTGGGTCTTCTACTTGGACTTCCTCAGGCCTCCCCTTTTCTTTTGTCTCCATGGCAACGGGGATGGGGCCGTCCTCTAGTGGGAGCCAGGCTACCGTGGCTTCCGTGGTCACTAGCACCTTACTGGCCGGTCTAGGATTTAGTAGCAGTGGTATTTCTTCTTTCCCTAGTACGGTGTGGCCAACCCGGCTCCCGACCTCTGCCTCGACTAATAAACAGTCGGCCAGGCCAGTGGTGGCTACCACCGAGGCATTGTCTTCTCCAGCACCAGACAGCGATTCGGCTCTCACAAAAGACAATGAAGGAGCTGAGGATGGGGAGAAAGATGAAAAAAGTGAAAGCGAGGATGGCGAAAGAGAGCATGAAGAAGAGAGAGAAAAGGATTCCGAGAAAAAAGAAAAAAGTGGTGTGACAGAAGCTGCTGAAACCCAGGATAACAGTGAAGCTACAAACACCACTCTTTCTCCCAACAGAACTATGGAGGAGGGAGGAAATGAAACTATATCTGATCATGAGCAAAGCCAAAATATTGTACCAACAGGTAGGACTTCTGAAAGAGGAGAAGGAGTTACAGGAATAGACACTGAGTTCAATACAGTCAGATCCACCCAAGTGCCGACACTATTCATTAATGAACAATATACTGGTGAGATTCCAAGAAGACCAGAAACAGCATCAACATCTTTACCAAAAGATAACAGATTTATTACCATTCATCCAGGTGAGTTGTTTTTGTGGAAGTGGGCTGGAGGGTTTTTTTCCAAACCATTAAAACACAATTAACAAAATTAACACCAATGCTGTTCAACTGTTATCAATTTTTTTGGGGTGTGTGTGTGTCATATTTTAATTATACTAATTAGAAATATAGATACCCTCTTCATCTTTTGTAATAGAAGCTAATTTCCATACTGTATTCCAAACAGTTCATTTTTGTGTCATATATCCACTAATCAAGATAAAGAGTAATAATAATGTAGGTTGCACATAGTTACTTTCTGGTCAGAAAATGCTGGAGCGTGGCGTGCTTCTTCAGTTTCTCCTAATTAGTTATTTATGTAGCTTAAACCTTCTTTCTCATTTCAGGTTTGCACTTGAATGTATTGTGTCATGAATATGGTGTTATTTCTGAAGGAGTCAAAAATTCTTTTGACAAAACAGCCTTTGTTTCTGTAATTTCTCTTACTACTAAACAATAGTCTTCATCTTTTAGAATAATGATGGATAACATATTGCCATTAAGAAAACAATAATAATATTTAAAAATTTAACAATGGTAGAGTTGTCCCAAAAAATCAGACGCTACTAAAGGAGTAAATGCCATCCTTTGAATAATAGAATCCAAATTTGTCAAGCGTGAAAGATCATGATCATACATGAAGTTCTGATTAAACTGATTTATGACTAATTATGCCTATGCACAGCTCAGTTAATGATTATCTTGGCATTAGATAACATGGTCAACGGAATTCAAGATGGGTTGAACATAAGTCAGTTTGTGGCTACATAGAGACTCTAGGCTGATTCCTCTTTTGACTCTTCCCCAAGGTTCTGCCATTCCTCCCCACTCCCCTACAATTAGATCAACAAGCAGACTGGTGAGAGTGCATTAAAGGGGATGTTGAAGCAGAGGTGGTATCCAGCCAGTTCTGACAGGTTCCCAAGAACTGGTAGCGATAATTTTAATTAATTCAGAGAACCAGCATTGGCCGACACTGGCAAATACCACCTCTGATTGGCTGACAGCATAGCCACGCCCACCATGCCATGTCCACAGAGCCAGTAGTAAAAAAAATTGAATACCACCATTGTGTTGAAGTATAGCTAGATTAAAATAAATGAAAAACTTATAATTAAAAGTGACAAGACTTCCAAATAAACAAGAAGGTTATTGGACCACCACATTGGAAGAGGCAGGCATATTCATGAATAAATAACTATACATTCCAGTAGAGAGAAGTTCACCGAGAATGAGCTCCCACATGAGTCCAAAAGCTCGGAAGATTAAACCTCTTGTCCTACTTACCGACGCAGATTGGATCCTGCAGAATAAACAAGTTCTTAGCATTCATCTAAACAAGGAACTGCATTGGAGAGAGGTCCAACACTTGAGCTATTCTTCGTGGGTGATGAATTGGGCAAATCCAGGGCAAATCCAGGAGACCAGATGTTCTTCTAAAAACATTGGGTATGAAAATGACAAGTGGACTCTGGCATCCAAGTACCTTCTTCTGAGTCTTGCTCAAAGGCACATACATCCCTTTAACTCCAGATAAGATCAAATAATTTGAACAATCTGACTGGAATGCTTAGGCTTATTATTAAAAGTCAAAGGTGGATATAATTAGTAAATACATAATTCCAGGAAAAAATGTACATAGTTTTGATTCCGTAGAGAAAAGCATGCTGAATTCCTAGTAATCTATATATATAAAAGAGAAGTGTGGGTTTGTGCTGAATAGGCTCTTCCATGGCTGCACCAACCTGGCCCAAACTTCCCAGGAACATACCTTGCACTTTCCAGATGAGCACTGGGGGCGGGGGGGAGGCCACTAATGCCTTTGCGGGTTCTTTCCCCCCAAAAAAGGGTGCTGAAGTGGACCTCCCCCTGACATTTCACTGCCAAGCTCTACTGCACATATGTAGAGGGCTCCAGGCAACACATGCAAATCAGATGCTCTCTAGCCAATAGAGGCAAGGCATGCAAATTGGGCAAAGAACACTGGGAAATATAGGCTGCAGCATTCCCTGCTCAGGCCTGAGCATACCCGGGCAATGCCAGGATATCAGCTAGTAATTCACTAAAGGCATATTTGAGGAATTATGGATGAAATGGCAGCAAGCCAGAATATATGAAAGAAGTATATGTGCACTCAAATAACAACCCATTCTTTGTTGCTCTGCATACAACTTGTAACGAACATAAGCAAAATTTGCATCGCCGCTAATGAACCTGCAGAGGGCAGAGTGGATTTTTTTGTAATGAACTAATTCCTACCCCCTCCCCCACTTCTTGTTAGAGTTTCTGCTTATAGCTGGAAAAATACAAGCTATTTGATGACATTTTAGTTCAGGTTTCTCCAAAGTAGTTAACGGTGACCCTCTGGAGTCAGTAAGTCAATGATGTTGTTGTTATTATTATTATTAAAATAGTATGTGTTAAATTATTTTTATATAATAAAAGTTCGGAGGAGTAATGAACTACCTGAAATTCACCTTCATTCGTATCTGAAATTTCCTGAAGGAGTCGATGAGTTGAAGAGTTTGGGCAGTCCAGTTTTTGAATGGTTGAAAATGCGACTCATAAATGTTGAGTAGTGCCCTAGTGCTAAATAATAATTACATGTAAGGCACATTGTAGTCACTGTTCTCAAAGACATTGGCATATTTACCATCCTGAGTTTAAGACAATAGCCTGCAAAAAGAAAGAAGATGGAAGTGAGAGAAGCAAACAGAAAATGTAGTGTCCAAATTAGCACAGAAACCTGGTGAAAACCTCATCTTTCTATTCAGTTAACACAGTGTATTTTGAACACTGACTGGGAAATGAGGCGGGGTATAAATTGAAGCAAATAAATAAATAAAACAGTGCCTGACACACAGCCCTTTGCAGTCTGGTTGTCCTCATGAAAAACTATCACTCTCTTGTCACCCTTATTTTTGTTTTATTTATCTATATCCCATCTTTATTATTTTAAGACATGGTGCCGCAGTGGTTAGAGTGCAGTACTGCAGGCTACTTCTGCTGACTGCCATTTGCCTGCAATTTGGCAGATTGAATCTCACCAGGCTCAAGGTTGACTCAGCCTTCTGAGGTGGGTAAAATTAGGACCCAAATTGTTGGGGACAATATGCTGACTCTGTAAACCACTTAGAGAGGGCTGTAAAAGCACCGTAAAGTGGTAAGTCTAAGTGATATTGCTATTAAGTAATAAGTAATTCAAAGCAGCAAACAACATAATGCTCTTTCCTTCTCTTTTCCCACAACAATGTTGTGAGGTGAGTTGGGCTGAGACAGAATAGCGGGCCCAAAGGCA
>JANHGC010004828.1:34787-53708 GCA_027560395.1 Boaedon fuliginosus | reverse complement strand
AGCAGGGTGCTGCAGCTGCCAAAAAAGCCAACACAGTCCTAGGCTAGAGCAGAGGGCTAGAATCAAGATCAAGTGAAGTGTTAGTAGCGCTTTATAAAGCTTTGGTAAAATCAGACTTAGAATACTGCATCCAGTTTTGGATGCCATGATATAAAAAAGATGTTGAGACTCTAGAAAGAGTACAGAGAAGACCAACAACGATTAGGGGACTGGGGGCTAAAACATATGAAGAATGGTTTCAGAAATTGGTTATGACTAGTTTAATTAAAAGAAGGACTAGCAGTGTTCTAATATCTAAGGGGCTGCCACAAAGAAGAAGTGGGGTCTGCCTATTTTTGTAAAGCACATGAAGGCAGGACAAGAAGCAATGGATGGAAAATAATCAAGGAGAGAACCAACCTAAAACTAAGGAGAAAAATCCTGATAGTTAGAATAATTAATCAGCGGAAAGACTTGCTTCCAGAAATTGTGGGTTCTCCAACACTGGACGCTTTTAAGAAGAGATTGGACAACTCTTTCTCTGAAATGGTATAGGATTTCCTGCTTGAGTGGACCTAAAGACCTCCAAGGTCCGGTCCAACTC
Organism: Boaedon fuliginosus; assembly: GCA_027560395.1. NCBI lineage: Eukaryota > Metazoa > Chordata > Lepidosauria > Squamata > Lamprophiidae > Boaedon > Boaedon fuliginosus. The sequence goes on along the minus strand of JANHGC010004828.1, from coordinate 53,125 downwards.
TGTTATTCTGTTAATATAACATGGCTTAGCACTGTAGGAACTCAGTCCAGATCCATCCTCTTTTACTGTATATTAAAGAAAAACAGTTTGCTTTTTGCCTTCACACAGTGTATCATTCTCAGTAAGGATGAAGTTAAAACACTGCCTTCTCTGTGTATGCCAGGAGATCTAGGAAAGGAAAACAGTTGGTGGCAACTAGAGACAATGCCTGGCTATCAAGGCTTGCCAAGATTGTGAACCCTCTGTCAACATTACAGAGCCAGCTTTAGAGTCTATAAAAAGAAGAAAAAGTCTTCACATGCACGAATATAAGAGGACAGCTATTTTGTGATCAGAAAAAACAAGGTTTGTCTCCTATGCACTAAGTAAGCCAGTCTTCAGTGGATGCTCATGAAAATAATATTTTCCTTTCTCTACCAAACGAGTTTTAAACATTCTGCTGATCATTAAATGAAACCTTTGAGAGGCAGTCTAAGTAGCTCACGTACTGTCAGAGGTAGCAAAAGACAAGACTTACACATTACACATACATATGTAGTATATGGAGTTCCATATCAGTGCACTATTTTCTGGTGTTGTCTGCAGCTTTTAATAAACTCTGGCATACTCTGTCATACCAATGTAAGTAATGATGGGCAATCATGCCAAAACATACCATCCACTCACATGATATCTATTCATCCCATTGGAGGGCTGAGAGACACAATGATACTTCAGTGTCCTTTATTCCTGGAATGTCCAGTTCCTGTCTAATAAATAACCTGTGGCTAGCAAGCAGCTGCAGAACATTCTGACATTTCAGAATGTGCTCCCATCATAGTCATAATTATGTCCTGGGAATCAACTAAAGAGGTACCTCAATAGATAAAATTCAACAGAGGCCAAAACCTTATCTTGCCATTTCATTTTTATCTTGCCCCAAGAGGCTTCCATATAAATTATGAAGTGCCACAAACAGTGGCAATTATACCAGTTCCACAGAGTTTGCATTTTAAACCCAAAGCTTCAAAAATAACTCCATTCCAGAATTTTTCCTAAAGGCACATGCTTAGATAATGCACGGATGGGGGGAGGGGGGGTATGCTAGGTTCACCCATTTGTACAAGTGGCAGACTCTCAAAACAACAATAACAATCAGGATTTTTGTGCCATTTATTCTCTATGTGGTAAGAAAAAAAATGCAGAGGCTGTTGTGCCATTGGCAAGAAAAATGACAATAACATAAATCCAGAAACAAGCACAAGTATAAACAAATAAAAGACCACCACCATTATATATAAGATCTTAATTACAGACCTCATTACAGACCCTGGACCAGAAATCTTCAGTGGCACAGCTTTTCTTAATAGTCCCATCTCTTCCTATGCGGTATCATTGCTTCCAATAGTAGAGAACATATTGTAGGTAGCTCAGTATATCACTGGTGCCTGTTCACTTGTTTTTTTTTCTGCTGCACCCAATCTGCCCCATAGTTCAAGAAGATATTCAGTACATCAGAAGGTTGTATACAGATTGCTCTAGTAGCTGTTTATATGTCCAGAAAGCAGCATCCGAAGAATAATGAGAAGATCAGAAGATTAGCAGCATTTGAGGCATCATCATTTAGTTCAGTGCTAGAATCTATATCTTGATTGGTACCTAACACTGTAATCTAACTAAATTGCTCCTGCAAGACATATACATATACAGTATATAAAGCTGTCTATTAAACTCTGTCTATTTTACATCATAAAATGACAAAATGCAATGAAGAAATCTCTTCACCCTAGCTCAAAACCACACATATTCTCAAATGCAAAGGAAAATGCAGGACATACACTACAGTATGCAGAGAAACAGATACACAACTTCAATGAATTACCTTCCAAGAGATAAAGGAAGGAGTCTTAGCACTGTCAGTTAATGCATGGCAACAGTGATGAAGGAAAGGCACACCCACATTCATGGCAACAGAGGGAAGCAGTACATTTTCCCTGCCTCTGTTGCCATGCATATATTCTCTTTTCTCCACATGAACCATTCCATAATCATTATTTGTACTATAAAAGCCTATTTTCATTGTTCCCTTCTCTCTCCCTCCCCATGTAACAGCAGATTGATAAAACAATTTACATATGCTGGGCAATACTAAAATCACATGCATACAGAACTGAGAGGTCTCTTTATTAATTACATACTCTTTCCCACAACTCAATTTAATGCTTTGCTCCCATCTGTGAACCATCAGAAACCTAAACTTTAAAGCCTTTCCCACTGTTAATTCTAACTGCCTCTGTTCTGGCTTATAGTCAAAAGATGACGTTCTCATTTTCCATGCAGGGAAGGCTGCTCCCTCTTCATATCATCAGCTGGAGGGAAACCATCTATCAATCACAACATTGATCCAACTAATGATAGGTCTGACACAGGGCTAAATCCATAAGTTTAGCCATCTCTCAGAACATATCCTCCACTTTCACCTGCAATCTCTTCCAGTCTGGAAAGGATGGGATGGGAACAGCTTCCTATAGCCCAGACCTGCTATAGGCCAATTAGTGGAATTAGCTCAAAACAACAGCTTGGTGGGCATTACACAAGCCCACTCTTTTATGCTGTTTGTAATGTACCTCCCCCACCCTGGAAGAACATGGAATTTATTTTTTGAAAACAATCAAAACAATAGGTGGAAGAAGTGGGAGAGAGATGTGCTAAGAAGTTCAAATAGAGAGCTAACCTGTTGTGTGAGCCTCATGCAATTCCATTCCCACCAGTGCTGGTCAACTATTATTTGGTCTGTTCCAAACTGGGCCTGGTAAAGGAACTTAAAAGTCTACAATTCCGCCCCATGCACCACCTGACAGAACCATCAACAAAACTGTTGTCTCCATGTAAAACTGTCACAGCTAGTTAGCTGCTCAAGAAAGAAAAATGAGATAGTTAGCACTGACTTGTTTACCTAAAAGCATGTTATGGGTTTTTTTTTATTTTGGACTAAACAGGACATGTGATCTTCCTGATCACAATATGGTATGCAAACAAGTAATTATAGTTTGTTCAACAAATTAGATTTTAAAAAGTACTAAATTGTTGTTAGTATAAACTCAAACAATCTGTCCTACTAGCTTAAGACATGATAGCCTATGCTAAACCACTCACAAGTATTGTATCCATCTCTTCATTTGGTGAAAGACTGAAGGACCCAATAATCTTTCTTTCACTGAAGGGAAGAAACTACACAAAATGACAGGGTTTACATTTCTAGGACAGGCTCCAAGTCTGACGCCCACTTGAAAGTCATTCCTCTTAATGCCAGCTGCCATGATTTTGTTGCTATTCTTTGAGGCCAATGTATTTCCACTATGTGCACTCACAGTAAAGCTGAATTACCTGAAGGGGAAATGCCCCGTTTCCCCAACTCTGAACAATGGCCATCTTCCAAAGGATTGGGTTACGTGCTAAGCACATGAAATGAAGGATTCTAAGTTTTGAGAACATGAAAGTATGTGATCAGATGCAACTCACAACAGATGTAAGTTTTCCGGCTGGCAATAGACCAGGGGGGGAAAAAACACTTTTTCCACCGCTCTGCAGAAATCACCAAGAAATTTAACTAAACCTTTGCACCATATCAGAGAAAGAAGTCCGGCCATCCGCCAATGCTTGACAAATTCTAGAGAGCGGTGTGAACTTGTCACACCCGCAAAAGACATCACTTGGTAGGGCCTTCAGATTTACCGTACTGAGCCTCAATGAACTAGATAAGACAGTTCACAAGAGGCAGGTATCCCCCCCCCCCACACACACACACACCCCATACCCTGCTGGCCACGGGGATGCCACAAAGGATTCTTTTTGTCTCTCACAGCTGCGGATCCCGCCGCTATTAAAGAGCACAGGAGCAATGGCTAATTAAAAAGAGAGAGAGTTGGCAGTTCTATTCATGTTCTCCATGGAAGCGGATACAGAAGGCTCAATTCCGCCTAGACTGAAGCGCTCTGGAAATTCTAGGCCAGAGGCGAAGAGGATTCGAGACTGCAATGCACACGTGTCCTTGCTAGAGGCAGACCCAAGAATCCCGCCCTTACACCACTCCGCGCATACTCCTCTGAAGGGCAGAACCAGCGTTAGTTGCACCTGCCCTCTGCCAGGTGAAAGCGCCAGCCCTCCTTCCCCCGAGGAGGAGGAGGAGAAGAAAGAGAGCTCGGGCACCCGCGCCTCAGGCTCGGCCGACTCACCTCATTTTCCCCGCAGCTGAGCTTTGCGCAGCCGTTTCTAGCCAGCCGCCTTTCCCCCCACCGCACAGCGGGAAGTTTCCCCGCCCCGGCCCGGGATTCGGCGACGCTCCTGCAGCAAAAAAAACCCAGCGGCAGCAGCTGCTACTCTGGCTGTCAGATGCTCAATGGAGGAGCGCCCGAGAGGAGGAAGAAAAGCCCGCCGAGCGCTGGCGACTTCGCTCTTGCATCTATCCGCTCTTCAATTCTGCCGCCTCGCTCGGCTCCTCCGGCTCGCAGGCAGTGGCATCTTCTTACCTCCCCCAACCCCTGGCCAAGGGCGCTAGCTGGGGAGCCACTCCTCGGCGCCTGGCAGCTGGTCCAGGGCCCCGGCCATCTCCCCCCGCCGTTTTCCCGGGATGTGGCGAGGCAAGAGTGGGCGTGGGACAAATCGCTGGCGAGGGAGGAGGAGGAGGAGGAGGCGCACAAAGCCCGCGGGGCTCTGCTGCCCACTGCTGCCGAGAGACACTTCCGCCAGCCTGTCTGCCGCTGCTGCAGCTCTCACGAGCACCGCGGACCGGGCAAGCCCATCCAGGCACGCGCAAAGGGGAGAACGCAAGCGGAACGTTTCTGCAACACACACAAACACCGGCAAGGGCGCACGCGCCTGTCAGTCCGAGCAAGATGCGGACGCCCTTACGCTTCGCTTTGTAGGACTCTTGCAGATTGCTCCTTTTAAAAAGGGAGTCGCGGCTCCCCCGCTGATATTTTCAGTGCAATTAACGCAGAATCTTAGGGTAACCTAGTAAATGTAGTTTGTGTGCGCGCAAACTTTCGTGGGGTCTTGCCATTTTTATTCCGTAAAACCTATACAAAATCTGCTGTGTATATACCGTGTAGCTTTCTCCAGTCTGCCCGTGCCTTACCAGTTGGTGTATGATTTACCTCAAAACCAAACACTATGGCTGGGAATCCATTGGAGCTGTAGTCGCTTCAAAATCAATAGTAGTTCAATCGGTAAAGGTTTTTTTTGCCCGAGCATTGAACAAAATACGAGCCCAAACTTGTAATAGCAATAGTGAAGTGTAATTGCCGAGATGTAGTTACAAGCATTTTAAGATGCAGCAATTTGTATTTTCAGTGGGTGTTGTCCAGTTGATCTATCAGTTAAAATGTCCTGAATTGGGAAGTGTATGTACATACAAGTAACGTATACAATCCACTGATGGTTTTGGCAGAAAAGGGGAACAAAGTATTCTGAAGTAAATACCCTTCAGTTTAATGGGTTTATTCTTGTATATGTCAGGATGAATGACTCTTTTAAGATATGCAGTGGAGAAATAGTTTCCATTTGCTGAATAGAAGAATCTTCTAAGTAGCTGCTACATAGGATCAAAGAAGAAATGTTGTAGGATGGAATCAAGTGTCTTCCAGGTGACATCTGGCCCAAATCTTTAAAGTGCCAAAAAAGTGGTCTATATAACATAATTCCAGAGATAGCAAAAGATAATTGCCTGTAGCTCAGAAAGCTTAAAAATATTTTACACAATTCAGAAAAAAACATATATGAAATGCCAACTTCAAAGGTATGCAGGAATGTCTGAAAGAGGGGGTGTCAGAAAGATTTGTGAACTATACCATTCTTGTGAGTAAACACAATGTAGTTTAGAATGATATGTGAATTTCTATCTCTCAGTTTAACCCATGTGCATTCTGGTACCAAAGCTGCTTTGGAGCTCTTACTGTAGAGTTCACTATAAATTGAGCAGTTTTAAAGGAACTACATATTTTAAAGGTGCAATACTTAATAAACAGACTAAACTCTCCCTGATCTTTTTGCAGAATGTCTAAAAACAACAGCTGTTCTGGAAAAAGGCCCTTATAGCAATTTTTAACAGATTCCATACTCGTTACTTGATTCCATTTTCTGGATTGATTGGAAAATCAAAGCAACTCTGAAGGGCTCCAGAAGATCTCTGGAAAGTAAGTGATGCACATTGAGGCAAATTGTGCCCTTTATCCCCAAGGGGCCCACGAGCATAGGGAACACATGCGAATATATTGTATATACTTGAGTATATACATTACATTTAATTCCTGTGAGTGGTTGTTGTAAGGGCCCCCCAGCACACTGGTTTGCGCAGGGGCCCATAATGCTGTTAAGAGGGCCCTGTATACTGGTAAGGTCTCAGCTTTTGAGGTCATGGTCTTGAGGAAAGAGATAAAGAAGGAACTGCCATATTGTAGTGTTCTTGTACCAATCTATGATACAATTACATCTGATCATTACATTTCAAAAGAACAGAATACCGTTTGAAAAGGGACAAAAAAACCTGTGATATGTACAATTATTTCGCCATGGCATGGTGCAAGTACACAGCAAGAATAAAGCTTTTTAAAAGATAAATAAGAGCAAAGTATTTCTTCACACAACATATAATAAGGTGTCAAATTCATCACATGGCATGCTAACAGCCACTCACTTGGATGGTTTTGAAGTTGGAAGGCCTTGCTTGAGAGTACCCAGATGTAAATGGGTGGCCACTGTGAGAAACAGTATGGTTGATTCTATGAACTGATCCAGCAGAACTACTGTTACACTGATAGTAGAATTTAACAAATCATGAGCTTGATCTTTAGCAATCTTAAATGAAAAACATCCTGACAAAACTTTTGTTTTTATAGTATTAGATTAAAACAAAACAAATATGCTATAGTCATTTATCATGTACACAAATACATGATACATACAAAGAATGGTCAGTACTCTTTTGCCAGGAAAACCCTCCTACAATCCTGAATCAATTTGGTGGAGCCAGATAAGGGAGCTTTCAGGGATAGAACAGAAATTACTCAGAGGTGATAACCATGGTTCACATCCTACTAACTTGTCTGGGTAAATTCATTGTTATAATTTTAATATACATTGAAAAACGTTTATTAAAGACTGTTTCAGAGAGAGGGGTATATGAAAAAACATTTTAACACGGTTACTTTATTTTAACTTCGTATTTTTCAGTATATTTTCCTAATTTTAGTATTGTTCTGATTTTTCTCTAGTTTTGATTTCTAAAGTATTATTTCATCTAGCACTGATTTTGTTAAAGGTTTTACTGAGTTGAGATGTTTTGATACAAATTTTCTGATATTTTAGTATTCACTACAATTTATTTCAATTGCTTAAACACATGATGCAACAAATCAATTCTATCAATGAATTTTGTATATAGTAATCCAGCACTGATTATCTGATTTCACTTTCTCTGAATAAAAGCTAATCTTTAGAAATACAAATACAAAGGCAAAGTTCATGTAGATTCAGATTGCTTTGGAAAGTTCTATTTTTGTACAATACATTAAAACTTTCAATGTCAAATTCATCTCATATTGAAAGGTATAATTTTAATCAGGACAGTACACCGATGTTTATTAGTGTCCTGCAATTTCAATGTAGCATGTAGTTATTTATGTAATTTAGAAGGCTTCCAGTTTATTAAAACTTCATCCTCTAAAAACTGGAGCTTAATGTTTCCCTTCCATTTGAGGAAAAAAGGCCTTTATTATTTAGCTTTTCAGAGCCTGTTTATAATTTTGTTCATTTCAAATATTTAGCTAGATTCCCCCATATACATAAATAGAAAATTTTAATTGGTTAAACAATCAAAATGTGTTAAAGGCATATGAGCTATTTTATGCTATATCTAGTTTTACTTCATTGCAAAATACAGTATATTCTTATACTATTAATACCAATCCATGAAACACTCAAGAGCAAAAAAAAAAGGGTAAATTGTTCGTTATTATGCAGGGCATTCCCAAACATGTTTTATCAAGTGGCTGGATTACATGATTTGGTATCAGGCAAATGAGACACAGACCTCTTGAACAGAACACTGTTGCACTGACACCTTTAAAAACAACAAACATATTTGTCCCAGGGACCAGAATTTTTTTTCTTAATGGTTCACATGTTTATTTTCCCATTTCCTCTGCTGGTTTATAGTAAGCTTAAAAAGATCTCTTTATACATGATCTACTGGGTCTTAAAATACAAATATACAATATCCATAAGCAAAAGACAAGTAAAGCTTTGAATGACTCACTATTTCTTATGAACTTCTAACATTTTTATACATGTGTAAACATTCATGCTGATCAACACAGAATGATTTCCTCTATCAACCAAACATCTGAGAAGGGATCAGACAGGTCATTATTTGTAAGAAATGTTCATTAATTTTTTATTTTTCAATTTAAGTTGGAGCTGTAATTCCTGCTATTCAAGTTAAAACTGTGGTAGTCCATATTTAGAGTCACCACATCTGTGCTGTAAAAATCTACCTAAGCACTTTTTTCCCCTTCCATTCACCTTGATGGCAGGACAAAAAATATTTATCTCCTTGCTGCTATCTGGTGTTCATCTGGATTTCTGTAGCACAGATACAGTAGTATGTAGTTCTATGTATAATTATGAATAATTTCAGAGACAATGAAATCAAATCACAATCCAACAGTGTTAATCTTACTGAAATCAGTTCTTTAGTTGCAAATAAATGAACATTCTAATCTTCACATTTACTCTTTTAAGGAGTTTATAACTCTAGTAGCAAATTGGCCAAAAATGTTGTTTGAACCTTTTATTTCATTTCACAGGCAAACCTATGAAGGCTCCACTGAAATGAATAACACACAACAGTGTTTAATGGTTGTTTACTTATCTCATCTTGGTCTAAAATTTCTGTCTGCTTTCTTCACTATTTATTAGAAATAGACGTACCATCATTTATGCAATCATTGATATTCTCACAATGTAATTAGACAGTACAGAGCTGATAAACAACAAAACAGCAAAGCAGCCATGTGTAATATTAGAATAAGCTTTTTGGTGACTATTTAATAGATTTTTTTCATTTATATTGCATAAATATTCAAGCCATGACTTCATTTTAAACTTGAATTTCTTCATATAATACACAACAAAGAGATGATAATTGTTTTTTGAAGTGATGCTTAATGAATAACCAAAATAATTATGGTAAGTAGCCAAGGACTTAACTTTCCTGAGGTTTGTAAGGATTTCAAAATTTCAAAATCACAGTGACTAGGCTAGACCGTAACCATACTGTTAGATTTTCAATATACATTTTGTACAGAACTTTGATGCAAGGCCAGTTCTTGTTTGCACATATAGCTTCATGCAAGGATTCTCCTAAATAACTCGCCATTGCATAATACTAGTATCTTTTCCACCTGTGGAGATGAGATGAGTATCTTCATATAGAAAATCTACATTGGTTACATGACTGCTATGTCCGCCATACACATGACTTGGAGCCTAAAAGATATAAATAAAAAGACACATTCAGTAATAAGGTCAGAATTACTAAAGGGAACAACATAACCTGTCAGTTATAGCTAATAATTAGAGGCCAATATAGAGAGAAATCATGCTATGTTGTTCAGTAGGTGATACCACCTGTCTGACCTTGACTAAGGAAGACCAGACCAGATGGGAAACTACCACGGAACATCAAGAATGAAAGTTAAACTGGGAAATAAACATGCAAGAAGACGAGAACAAACCAGTTTTATAGTCTGGCATTATTTTTGCTTCCATCAGCCATACAGGAAGGTACATCACTATGCTTATGGCTAAAACCTATACTTCCATGATAAATGTACATTGGAGATTTGCTATGGCTTCTGATGCCACAATTTTTGTGTGTGTGTCTTCAAGTCTCTGTTGATTCCTGACAATTGCTTAGACAAGCCCCGCATTTCTCTTGACAAGATTTTAAGAGTTGTTTGCCATTGCCTACTTGCTAGGGCTCAGGAAAAAGTGACTGGCCCAGGGCACCGAACTGCCTTTGTGCCTAACAGGGGACTCTCAGACTCTCTCTTTCTGGGCATTCTTACCACTGGACCATACTGACTCTACCAAGACATTAGTCCAGCATAAAAGGAACGTAAGGTATACAAACAGCTCTGACATTCCCCACTCATCCATTAAGAGCTGAAGAAGCTTCTTGGATGAGAAGCAAAACACCTTCAAAGGAAAACCAGAAAGTCCAGTTGCCTCTTGAAAAAACACCTTTCTGACAACCATTACCTGAGTGACTGAGAATCTCCATAAATCTCTCACTGCTTTTAATGTGGGAATTCCTAGTCATCTAACTCCTTCTTTGATTGCAAACCAGATAATGCAGCATAATTTGCATTGGTCCTAGAATAATTTGCTTTAAAAAAAAAACATTACTGCAGGCCAGGGCATTAAATCTTTAAATCTAAATTTAAACATTTAAACAAATTTCCCGCTGGAGCAGGGATATTGATTTTGTCTCTAATGTTTCAAAACATTATTCTTACCTGTGGCCACTTATTCACTGATGACTAAGAATCACTAAGGCTAATTTACATAGTTGCAAAGCCACAGGTGTTACATTTATTTTTAATACAGCAATGTATTTCCTAGAAGTGAATACCACATCAAAAATAACTTCACTAACTTTTCAAGATAATGTACACCATAATCTGTAACCTATCAGATTCATTTAGGGATTTTAGGATATATTTTGAAAGCTATAAAAAAGGAAGAAGTCAATTTTATCTTTAAAATGGATATAAGATTGATGAGCCATGGTAGCACAATGATTAGAATGCGGTATTGCAGACTAACTCTGCTCACTGCTAGGAGTTTGATTTCTTCATTCCTGACCGGGTCAGGATTGACTCAGCCTTCCATCCTTCCAAGATCTATAAAATGAGGAGCCAGATTATTGGGGGCAATATGCTGACTCTAAATTTCTTAGGGCTGTAAAGCACTGTGAAGCAGTATATAAGTCTAAGTGCTATTGCTATTTGGTGTAAATGCATTTCCTAGCTTGTCTGAAAAGACAGATATCAAATAATTAAGTTCTTTCAGGCATGCAACTCTTAATATTTTCTGTTTTGTAATTTATTAAATGAATTGTTCTGTTAGTGAACAGCTTTATCTAAATATCATTTGATACCATTTTTAAATGCTAATGAGGAAATGTATATAGACTGATATATGTATTTATTGAATGACTGATATAAATTGTTACACTTATAGTACTATGTAAATCTGCATGAAATTCAATAAAGAAACAAATCTAATTATAAATATAATTTAGTTTCTCTAATTATTAAAATAATAACTGAAACAATGTTAAATTAAAGTTGGCAGAATACAAATAAAATATACCTTCTTCAAAATATTCGATCAAATAGTATGAATGTTTTAATCAGAACAACTTATGCAAGTAATCTCTAATATAGCTGGTGCCTTACCCTAAATTGTGAACATGGGTAAGAAAAGAGATGTATTTTGCCAAAGTCATCACCAGTTGTTAATAAATTTATTTCATGTGAGCGACAAAGGGCATTTATATCTGTGCCATCTGAACCTTCCGGCCACACGCCTAAAACAAGAAATAATCATTTATATATTCAACTTTTGGAAGATCTCACTTCTTGCCAAAACTGCAAATATACCTACATTATATTTCTGAACTGCTTAAAATATGACACCGTACAATCCAGATCCCATTTCTTGGCATGTATCAGAATCTGGATCTCCCAGATAAAAACAGAGTCTGAAACATGCTGAGATAGAGCACTCTATGTAAGTGAAAAAAGTGTTGGTATATGTACAGGTTTAGAAAACACAGACTACATAAATATATCATGACTAAACCATGGATTGTTCAATATATGACAATAGCTAGATTTAAATTATATAATATAAATCAAGTTTTATAAATAATGGTAGCTAGATTAATAAGATGGTCCAATACAAAGTCATGTAATGTTCATTATGGTTTAACACAAAGTATGACACCAGACCAAATATGCTGATGTGAAGAAAGAAAAATGGAATTTATGTGGATTACAATGTAATAACAGTAGTAGTGCTATTAAATTTATCATGTACCTATAACTATGAAGAATGTAACCATGGGATAGAAACAGATATTAATACTATAGCCAGGAACAATCAATTTTAAAAATCATCCTATAAAACAAGGAGTCTCAAAATTAAAAGAGCCTTAAGATATTACAAGAAATGAATGAATCCCTCCAACATTATAAATATTATCAATTGCCTATAGATGGCAGTAATGAACATCATACACTTACCAAAAACATGAAATCCTAGAGTACATGTGTAAGTAGCCCATTCTATATCTCTAGTGGTTTCAACACTTACTACTTGCTTACAAGCTGAAGGAACCCCTATTAAGGACAAAGAGTGGGGAATGAAAATAGATATAACATTAATGATAAAACTTTAGGACAATAATAACTGAAAACTAAAAGACCAAAGTTCTCTGTAACGGAATCTTGGTACTAAAGAACATACTGTCTATTCAAGGCAATATACTATTTGTTACTTACAGTATAGGATTTCATAGTCCCCTGAATTAGACACAAGATACTGAGAGTTATCAGACCAATCCAAGTGAGTAATGAAACTGGAATGACCCTATGAAGAGATACATTGTATTAATTCCAACAGCATACCTTATACATAGTTGCATCTTGCAACAAACCAGAAGTTTTGGAATGTTTCCAGTAGTGACTAAAAAACTAACAACCCCTTTTTTCATTTTGAAAAATCAAAAGAACCAAGAGGTTCTCAGCCTCATGGGGCAAACCAGATAGGAAACATGGCCAGATGGGTTGGTTGGTTGGTTGGTTTATTAATTAAATTTGTAACCCGTCTTTCTTCCCCAGTCAAGGGAAACGCAAGGGGGCATACAACAAAATCAAAACAACAAAACATTAAAATTTAACGATAAAATCTTAACAATAGAAAATTAAAAGCATTATTCTAAAATTATTAAAACACACTCACAACAAATGCAATCATATAACCCCTTTACTACTTGTAAAGCTACATTGACAGAATCTTGCAAGTCTGAAAGTACATTTCTCTCTCCCCCACTCATCTCTTTTACAGTCCAAAAAAATAGGGGGGGGGGTATCTTTTGAGACTTTTGTCCCACCTACTATGCAAGTACGGACTAAGCTGTTTCTTAATTGACCATTCTGTTGGCAGCATCTTTTTGTCCAGTCTCTCAACATCTTTCTCACAAACCATTATACTTGGACCTTAAAAACTTGTATTTGGCTTGAGTATTTATTTTATGGTAATCCTGACTGTATAATTTGAATTGGAAATCAGTAACTCATTCTCCAGTTTCAAAATGATTTTAATTATTGGTTCTTAAATGCAACAAATTCTTGACTATTTATTCTTTTGTTTTTGAACCCTAATTATTGTGTTACTGTCTTCCTGGAAGCAATGCAAACAAAAGAAATGTCAAAAAACTCACTCTATTCAACTCCTCAATCAGTGCAGGACATCACTAACATTCTAGTCCTAAAGCCCAAGTAAGAGCCATGTTTTTAGGCCTTTTGAAAGGCCAACAAAGTTGGGGCCATGTATACTTTAGGAGGGGGATACTGTTCCTCAGGGTAGGCACAATTACAAAAAATATTTAATCATTTAAACATACACTAATGTTTCAATAGAATTAAATATTTTCAAATATTTTTGTTACTCAAATATTTTGTTACTTTCAAGATATTAAATAAATCAACTGGGGATATTAAATAAATATAAAAATAAGCCTGTATGCCTAAGAATATAATAAGGTTATGACTTACTGAACATTTGCCAATTCTACTGTATTTTCTTCCATTGTCACTAACACTGTATATATAAATGCAATTGTCATGAGAGCCTATTGCCAAGAAGTTGCCATCTGCAAAACAGAAACAATAAAACTGTAATCACACTGATGAAGCAGAAATATTACTTGAGCAAGCACTTTTAAAAGATATCTGGAAGTGAGATTACATACAATAAGGCACTGGCAGAGACCCCTTTCTCCTACATGAATTTTTCCATGTTTCAGCTTAAATCTGAGGCCTTATTTCAGGGAATGAAGACATCCAAGTTTATCAATTGATACAAATCATTTCAATGACACTTTCTCTCCTTAAAGATTTACAAAGGTTTATAGAATTGTGGGGTATGGTGTTGAGCTGTGATGACTGCTTTTTAAAAACATATTCTTAGCTGGTTTTTTAATCATATGATTTGTTTAATTTTTTTTCATATTTTGTTTTGTACAAGGAATTGTATTATAGATGCTGCCCTTGAGGGACCAAATAAAATTTGAAGTTTTAACAATTACTAGGATTATAATATACTAATACCATATATTTCACCAAGAGCTTTTATATTTTTTTGTTTTTATTTATTTATTGTTCTTATTGATTCTGGTTTGCTGCCTGTAGTCACCATTGGTGAGCTGGACAGCTTTATAAAATTAATTAATAATTGGTTACTTATATTTCATTCAGATCAATGAATGAAAAGAGCAACACTTGGTGGCTTGAATCATAAGGGATGAATGCCCAAGTCGATTGTGCTGAGTTAACATAAAAAGTAAGCTTTTAGCATGGTCTACCAGTGACAAATGGGCAAAAGACATAGTCATAGCAGCAATTGGATACTGAGGTATCTGGTTTCCAAAAATAAAATTAGGATTAGGATATGCCCTTGCCAAGCTATCCATTACTACAAGAAAATTGCACCTTTGTGGTTAAATTCCACTATATTCACTTATTTATTTAGATAATGTATATGGCTGTCCATCCACTTTTAGTGATTCTAGGTGAAAAATATAAACCCAATATGCAAAGAGTAAAAACAATACAACCCCCACCCCCGGGGGGCCCAAAATCTCTCCTGGTGACAAGCCAAATCTCTCCTGGTGACAAACAAGCCATTCAATGGGCTTCATCCCACTCTGGATTCCGCATTAAGCCTGCTTCTTATGACCATAATTTATGTCACTTCAAGCTTTCCAGCTCTACCTCCAGAGAATTTTAGCATAAAGTTAATCTTAGGTTAGGATAAACCTGATTCATATAGATTTTTGACACAACACTTCATTATTCTACTATTTTCAAAGGAATTCTAGTAACATGGTATAAGAGCTTAATCCAGACACCACACCTAAATCAAAAGAACTGATTGAAATGTCAAATCATGTTAGCTTTATTATGCCAAAATGAAATGATACAAATTTGCAATTGATGAAAAAAAAAAGAAATTTCAGTTTCAGTTGAAATGGTATTCTGATTAAACAAATCAAAATATATTCACTATTCACTTTTTTATATTTCCAGAGATTCTGAGCAGCAGAAACAAGAATTTCAAAACTGTTATTTATGGAGATTAATAACCATGTTATGAAAATTCTTTTTTGATTAACCAACTGATTAAACTAAAAATCTAAACTAAACAACCCCAAACCTGGTGAGTAACGCATTGTGGACAGCTGTTCATTTCCATCTGTATGTACAGTGACCAAATCCTTTGTTTCAGTATCAAACACAAACCACCTGTTAAAAACATTAAGAGGAAAAGTTGTTTCATATGAAAGCTGCTGAATCAGATCAAAGATAGCCTTAGTTCAGCCTTTACAACTTTGTATCATTCACATAAAAACTATGTGTTGGTACCCCTTAACAGTTCCTGTTGGTTTACAAGGGATGTAAGTATTACTCTAAACATCAAAAGGATGACAGATATAATTTTTAGCATAAAAGCTAAAATATTGAGTAAAAGTTTTAAATAAATAAATAAACTGAAAAAGGGAAGAGCTTTGTTTCAATCCCAGAGGCTATTTATTTTGTGATATAGATCCCATTAGAGAAAGTTAAATTAGTTTTTAATGCCAAAGTAACCATGGCTTAAACCACAAAATGTAGCCTAATAATGTGGGGAAGATTAGACACAACATGGGCCTAAACCACATACTGTATATCTTTATACATCATTATGAACATCCTGAATTGAACACAGGAAGCAGCTAACAACCAAAGAATCTGTTTCAACCAGGAGGGTAACCTGGGTCCCTCCGGGAAGCATCACTCACTGTCCATGCTGTGGAATCCTGGAATATTTCTGAAGTATGTCCCACAGCTACCATATAAAAAGCCAATTAAAATAGACCAGACTTCATGTTACCAACAGTTGAGTTACTGACCCCAAGTCTTTCTTCCACAGACTCAGCTAGTTTTTCAGCTGAATGTAATAGAAGACATTTATTGGCAAAGACACAGTATTATGTGACATTGATCATTGAACTGGATCTAGAATGACCCCAAGTGGAAATCTCTATTTAGTGGGGAACCACAACCTTTTTCAGAACGAAGGTATCTCTAAAATTCTGAAATCAGGCTCACCAAGTCTGCCTTCTCTGACTTCACACACACAAACAGTAATACTTGTTACGGGATACAACATGTAAAAACTCTTGGGGCTGCAGGGCTACTGCTCTCTCCAACTTGTTAAATGTGATGAGCATTGTGTAACAGTTAAAACTGCATAGGTCCAACATAGCTTTTAAGCACAAATCTTTTTTTAAAGTGGTGGGGAATTTTACCTGCAAAAGAGCAGCAGGATCAGGATGGAGTCTTCAATGACCCTAAACATCATGATTAGGAAGGCTCTATCATGGGACTGGCACAAACAAGGTAATCCTCAGTTTACAACAGTTGGCTTAGTGATTGTTCAAAGTTACGATGACACTTAAAAAACTGACTTGACCATTTTTCATACTTATAACCATTGCAGTATCCCCATTCGGATGCTTGGCAACTGACTCACATTTATGACCGTTGCAGTGTCCCGGGGTCATGTGATCACCTTTGGCGACCTGCCAAGCAAAGTCATCAGGGAAACCAGATTCACTTAACAACTGTGTTACTAATTTAACAACTGCAGTGGTTCACTTAACAAATGTGGACCTAGTTCAGAGGTCCCTAACTCCTAGGCCATGGACCGGCATTGATCCAAGGCCTGTCAGGTAGTGGGCTGCACACCTAAAGAGATTGAATGTTATTTCAGAATGTCAAATACTTAAAAACTGAAATATCAACAATTCAGGATGAGGACATGCAAGAAATGATTACTATTAATTACAATTACAATCTTTATCATTCTTCCTTTTTGAAATGTTGTTTTAACTCGTATACAATGGTCAATATTTATATGAGTTTGGATCAAATTTAACTTAAAAGAACATATGACATTCAGGATATAACCTCACTTCTACTTCGTGTGAATACAAGTGGTCCTCAATTTAAAACAACTGGTTGCAGTATTTCTGTGGAAGGTTAAGTGAGTTATACTTGATTTTACAACCTTTTTTGCCACTGTTAGCAATTTTTTTAACCGCCATTTATATTTATATTTATTGTATTATAGTATGTTTAGTTTTAGATACCCTTGATAGTTTTTAATTAGCTTCTATTTAATTAATTTTTAATTAATTGTGTGGTTTAGTATGATTGGTAGCATGGTTGCGGGGAGGGGATCCACCCACCAGCAGGATATGGTGGGAGAGGGTGGAGTGGGGTGGGCGCCCTCTCTAAGGGATGAGGGTCGGCCAATCCCGGTGGTGACTGGGAGAGGCAGATATGGCGGGAGCCGAGGGGTAAGCCATCATCGGGGAATGCGCATCCGCCAACTACGGCCGGTGTCGTGTTCCGACCCCTCTGGCTCATCTCAGGGCCCGCTGGTCTGGAAATTCAGGGCCCTGGACTCCGGCTGTTATATCTTAATGCCAGGTCGGTAGTAAACAAAGCCCCTCTGATCCAAAAATTAATCCTGGAGAAGAGGGCCGACCTGGTATGCATCACCGAGACCTGGTTGGGGGCGGAAGGAGGTGTTCCCCTCACGGAAATGTGCCCTGCCGGCTTCCAGGTGGTGCACCTGCCGCAACTCCAGGGAAGGGGTGGTGGGGTGGCGGTAATTATGCATCAGGGGCTCCATCCACGGAAAGGCGCTGCTCCTGAGATGGACGGGTGTGAGTTTCTCCTTCTGAAGTTCGACTTAGAGGCTTAGGTGGGTTTGCTGCTGATGTACCTGCCTCCCAGCTGCGTCGCATCAGCCCTGCCAGTGCTGCTGGAGGAGGTTGCTGGGCTGGCGGTTGAGTTCCCTAGGCTAATAGTGCTTGGGGACTTTAATCTGCCATCCTTGGGCGACTCCTCGGATGCAGCACAGGAGTTCATGGCATCCATGGCAACCATGGACCTGGCCCA
>JANHGC010004828.1:0-18763 GCA_027560395.1 Boaedon fuliginosus | reverse complement strand
GCCCCTGCACAGCTGTTGGATCAGAGTGTTTTCAGAATACCACGAAGGTTTTGAAGGCGATCCTGCGCAGCGCACTTTTGACAGCCGAATCAGAAGCACGTCCACAAAGCGGGTAACCAGCGAACCGGGAGAAACCCATCCCTGAACAGGGGTGTCAAACTGGCTACCTCGGCTCCATAACATTTCCATAGTATGGAAATGTAATAAATTCCCTTTGATATGCAACTAGAAACACACAACTTCCTTATATTATAAAATTATAATATTACAGCACTCTACTTTTTATTATGCATCTAATTTACTAATCTGATAGATTTAAACATACACCTTCAGGATGCATTAAACTGAAAATGTGAGACATGATTGATATAACATCATAACATCAACAATTTGTTGTGTTCTTTCTGTGACAATATACTAGTTCCTTGAATTTAGATGACTACTATGCTTCATCACATTTAAAGATGTATTTAAAAATAGAGTATCAGAAATAAGCATTATTTAGTTGAAGTGTGTCCATAAAGAAGGATACACCCATTCCAGTTTAAGCTTTTTGGATGGTAGTTCTGCCTTTGCTTCCAAGTTGTAAGACTCCACTTGATCTTTTGGCATATACATGGTAACAGGACGCCCACGCAGAAACATTTTAACATATCCTTCCTCTATTGAAAAAATAAATTAAATACATAACAAACAACATTCATATATAGTATTCTTCCATTTTACCATTTTGTATGTCTAACAAATTATGTGGGAGAAACTGATATTTTTAAAAACAACCAAAGTCCTTAGTTAGTTACACATACCATTTTAAAAATATTTTTAGTTCACTGAGACTCCATAATGAATAAATATATAATTGGGGGGCGGGAGGGAATAACCTGACTTTCAGAAAGGGAGTGACTTTTTTCTATGTCTATCCAACTGAGGAATTAACCTAATTATTATAATTAACTCAGAAAAGTCATTAAAGTAAATTTTACTTTGAATTAAATTTTCACATATCTGCATATCAGTATTTATAACGTTAATTGTAATGACTTCTTTGTTTAAACATAAACTTGGTATTTGATTTGCAATGATTAATGATACATGTATTGAAGATAAGACAGCAAAAGAACTATGCTGATGCACCATGCATGCAACAAGATAGCTAAATTTTGAAAATATAGGTAACCCTCATTTAAGCAATTGCCTCATTTAACAACTATTCACAATTACAATGGTGATGAAAAATTAACTTTGTGACCATTTCTTGCACTTACAATCTTCATAGGTTTGTAAAGCAAAAGAAAGCTGAAATAAGATAGTAAGTGAGTCTGGCTCCTGGAAATCTATGGATGTAGCTAAACATCTAGCCTACAGCCCTTATTCCATCCAAATAACACATAGGACAAAATGAAGTCTTTAACCAAAATGCAGTGCCAATTTATTTCAATTCAAATCATAATTAATGTTCAGGGTTTTATCTTTAAAAAACTGATTAATAGAGAATCCAATAGATAAAAACCACAGTTGAATTTTAAGTTTTAATTAAAGCTAATAAGAGAAATTGTTAGAATTGACAAATGAAAAGAAAAAGAAAGGCACAGAATAAATATATGATTTTTTTCCTGATTGTCAGGGATATATCTTTTCAGAAACCATTTCATTTAAGATTGAACTTTATTTTTTCCCCGCAGTGGTACTGTTTTATGTGTGCTTAATTATGCTTTATGTCTGCTTAAGTTAATTTTTTTTCTAATAACATCTGAGTCCTGAAAAAATGTAAAAAATTGCATTTTCATGCAAATATCATGAAAACATAATAAAATCACAAAGGAATTAATACACAAAGCAATTACAACATATGAAATTATACTGTATTGCCAAAGGCATTGTTCTGGTATATTGTTCAAGATCAGGTTGATTTATGTAAAAACAATTCTACAAAACCTATTATTAACTTAAACCAACCATGTTACTGATCATATTCCACGGATGGATTAAGAATTTGCTACACATGGTTTCCAGACCACCCTCTGACAATAGGCAGACTGATCTGAAAAGTGGCATGACCCATATCCGACAGAAAGAATAACATATGGTAAGCATCTTAGACTATAATAAGACATATAGATTTACAGAGATTAAGCCATTGGATACAAAGTTAAAGAGACAACTGCTGAATGAAGCTTGGTGAACTATGTACAATAGTTGTAAAGAGCTCTGAAGAGATAATACTAACTGCTTGTGGTAATCCTAAAATAGCACCTTAATTTACCCAGAAAAGACTGAAAAATTAAAGCAACGCAATGGCATATTTAGAATGTGGAGTAGCATAAAAATTAATAATTAAAGTATAATTTTACAAAGTTAAGAATATATTTAAGTTTAAGTTAAGTTTAAGTTTATTCGATTTATACCCCGCCTCATTACCCCGGTCAAGGGGAACTCAAGGCGGCTAAATGAGGCATTTGGAATAAACCATTTATATAACTGCAGTACAAATTTGTTTAGTTTTCACAATCGAAATGCATAATATGTATACATTACTATAAGGCTATATGTTAATTGTTACCATGCATTTCCAATATTACATAAACACCATTTAAATATTCACATAATATATAAAACAGAAATATTCACTTCAACTTGCTTATTGGTGTCATAAATCTACTACTCATAAGGTAATTTAGATAGTGAATAAGCACTGCAATTCAATCTAAAGCAAAATGTTGATTTAGGCACATGTTAGGATGCTATTTGAGCATACTAAAACAGGCACTATGACTATTTTTAGCCAAACTGCAAAGCAACTATTATTACAGACAATTATGGGATGTTATATAAGCTCTCTTTAACCTTTGGGCCTTTTGCTTGGCCATTCATTTAACCAAGGAACCTATATAAACATCCATTAACATTCAGTTCTATAAGGTTTACAAGTCAGTAGATGCTCTGCAAGAAGCTGGCTAAGAAAAAAGGAAAATTGTTTAATAATATTATAGTCACACAAGGAATAAACTGCCTTTACAGGCTCAAACTGCTTGGCCCTGTTAATAGGCTTGTTTAGAGAGCTATGAGATTTTAGAAGCAAGGTCTACCTACCTTTACAATGTGTCACACGACGCTTCCCTTGTGGTTACAGAGACAGAGATAGAAGTGCTAGATAAAGATGCATTCAAGAACAGTCAGGCTTATCTACATCCCTGCTCTGTGGAGTACCCAGCTGTATTATTCTATGATCAATGCAGGTAATATAATATGTCCCTAATTTGCATTTGTATGGATATCAAAAATCCAAGTACATATGTAATTTTGTCTAGTTTCTGCAGCTTCCATTACCTTTTACAATCTAAATATACTATCTCAAAAAGCTAACTGCAGAGGAAAAAATAATGTCCAAAATTTTGTTTTCTGCTGTTCGGTAGAATAGTATTGGTTCAGGTGATACAAATTAAGGTTTGGGATTCTGTCCAAGCCACTGTATAATCAATTATAAAAGAGACCTACATGATAAAAAAGTAAAAAATAAATTTGGACTTCCTTGCAAAAATAATAGTTGTTCTGTAATTTGATATCCTTTTTCAAAAAAATCTAATATTTTACATAGTCAGGAACACTTCAAATGAACTGAATGCTTTCTGTGAGTGTTTTCATTCAAAAGCCAAACTGAGATATTGTTTTATCAAATACATGTTCTCGGCCCATATTGGCAGGATTATCAGAAACTGGGGGAAGATATTTATAGGGGGGAAAAGAGCAGATGACCTGTTTTAACACCACATTCCTGCCAATTCTGTCCTCAGAGTACTCTTCCACACTGGTATTTCCACTAGGCTAATTTGTAGTTCTGGGGTCAATTCTTGGTGGGTTAGGATTTAAAAATTCAAAAATGGTGTTTAACAGGGAAATTCAGGAGGCACACTTTAGCACCTCCACTCCTTCCCATCAGTGCATACACTGACGTTAAAACAGACACTGATATATGAGGGTTTATATTATGCAAGAAACATTTTACACATCCAATTTAAGCACTATCTTTAAAATCATAAACTTGATCCATATTATTATTGATAATTTAAAAAGTGAACTGGTAGTATTTACAACAAAATGACAATGAACTCTGACTGGCAATGTGTACAACCAGATCTAGCAATTTCATAATTATATAGAACTGCTTCTTCTAAAACAATGTACTCTGTCCTTTTTAAAATAGCTCTCCTGACTTACAGTATTGGTTCTCTACTGGTTGCATGAATTATACTGACAGAGTACTATAGTGTGTATAAACTATCCAATGTGAACTGTTCACACAGGATTGTGCAGTGTCAGCCATAGAATACCCTGCTTGATCAGTTCCTATATTGCTATTATGTAGTTGAAATCCATAGTGTACAAAGTCATTGAGATAAAACATATATTTTTGGTATGTTTCATGAACACAACAATTGTATTCCATTAACTCAGGTTTATTATATTTGGACTGCAGCTTTCTATTAAGGAAATGGTGGCCACATCAAGACATATTATTCTGAGGGAAAGACTGACAAATATTAAAATTATTGAATAAACTGTTGACTTCTTTTAAGATGGTAGCAATATAAATAGCAAATAAAAATATATGCTTATAAACTTAATATGGAAAAGTAGTTTGTTATAATGTGAACTTTACTGCATTTTAGTAATCACTACAATGAAATCTAGGCTATGATTTAGGAACCGAAGTATAACGATTCTGCTAACCAATCATCTAGAAAGTCTTTCAAATATTCATAATCTTTATTAGAAGAAAAGTTCTATATTTTTATAAAACAATAAAAAACCGAAACAATTACCTGCACTGAACATTGGTTCCTTGGGTTTGCTGTAAAAACAATCAAGAAAGATTATTTTAAAAAACATTGACC
Source organism: Boaedon fuliginosus (assembly GCA_027560395.1). Classification (NCBI taxonomy): domain Eukaryota; kingdom Metazoa; phylum Chordata; class Lepidosauria; order Squamata; family Lamprophiidae; genus Boaedon; species Boaedon fuliginosus. The sequence continues at coordinate 13,871 of JANHGC010004828.1, read as the reverse complement.
CCATATATCCTTCCTTCAAAACATCCTCAAATGTACTTTTGATTAATTCTTCTCCTTTGATATCATCATTCATTCTAAATCTCTCAAACTAATATATCTAATTTCTACACTGCTGTAGTCAAATAACTTTTAGAGTCTGACACAAGGTATGAAAAGTTACAATATCCACAACCTAATTAAAAACTGAAACAAAAGTAACAATAAACAATAACTTTTTTCTTTTCTTCAAAAAAGGGGAAAAAGAGATGGCATCATGTATAATTTAAGAAAATAATCTCCAAACAGTTATTTTCAACATTTTCCTAAAACCCTAACTATGAAGCTGTTCCAGAGCATCACTATCATTACAGAAGACTGAACCAACTGGCTTCAGAGCCCTGAAATTCTTGAAAACACGAGACTTTAATAAATAACTTTTTCCCTAGATGTTTCAATTATACCAATGCTAGTTGAAGTACATAGTCTTGCAATTACCCAGGAGCCAAGACACAAACAGCTTTATAGGTCAAAACTAGCACTTTTTAAATTGTACCAACAAACCAGTCAGCAATCAGTGCACGGTCTACAGAATTGGCATGATATGTTCCTATTGTTGATTGCTAATAAATATGCAGACTGCCACATTTTGGTCCAATTATAGTTCCAAGTAGTCTTTAAGTGAAGCCTTAAAGACTGTTTGGAACTATATGGTGATAGAGGACATGGCTACAATGTCTGTGTGGTAAATTGATAATGAATTCTTATAGCTAGGTCCTCCATCACCAAATAAGACCAAAATGGTCTACCAGTTGCAGCTGGGCAGTCTCCATGGCTTCCACTTGCTGTGTGATATATGTTATTGTCCTTTGGCAGAGGAGAAAGGACTGACCTTGAAGCACCCATGTTGGGGGCCAATGAACCAACATCTCTTCCCCCACTACAGAGATTGAAACTATACAGCTAGAAAGGAGAATAACTGAAAAGCAATATATCCTATCCCTAAAACCTGCAGGTGGTCTAAAAAGGTAGAACTGTCAATGATATCAAAAGTTGCTGAAACACCCAGGAAGACCAGGATATTGATACAATAGCTCCATCCAGATTTTGACTCGGGTCATCCAAGAGATTGACTAATGTTATCTTTGGTCAATATCCAGGTTGAACCCAGATTAAGAAGGCTTTATGCTCCCTATCACTGTAACTCTGATTCTTCCTCAATATTCTAAAACTTGCTTGTATTTTTAGATTCTCTTACCTTGATTATTTCCAACCAATTCTTGTTGCACTGTAGTAATTTCTTCCATTCAAGCAATGCTTGAATTCATTAATATCCACTTTTATATCCTACACCAGGGATATCAAATTTGATTTCATTGAGGGCCACATCAGGGTTCTATTTGACCTCGGGGGACCAAGGTAGGAATGACCAGCTTGATGCCACTTGTGTCGGGGATTCCTGTGGTGGCCCAAGTGCTCTGCCAGCGAAAACAGTCTCCTGAGTTCCATTTTCAGCTGCGATGGTGTGCTCTGCAACACTTTGCCAGTGAAAACTGAGCTTGGGATGGCCACCTGCGGCCCTTGCAAGCTCTGGTTTTGGCTGCAGTGGCCTCCTGCAACCCCCTGCTAGCAAAAATGGAGCACTGTTTTCACTGGCACTGCGGGCCAATCCTTTGTTCCTTTCAGTGCAGCCCCACAGGCCAGCTCTAAGTACCTTGCGGGTAAGACCTGGCTTCCGGGCTTTGAGTTTGACACCCTGTCCTACAAGTGTTTCATTTTAGGTCCAACACTGGCTCCCCATCCACTTTACATCTATTTTTATCTCATAAAACTGAAATATTCATTATATGAGCATTTCATTTTTTTCTCCTTTAAATTCCTCCATAACAAGTTTGTTACTTACTTACAAGTTCTTCAAATAGTCACTTGAGAATTTTCATGGGCTATATGCCCAACCTGTTTAGAACTTTCTAGTGTTTACAGTATTCTTTGGTGGGAGCCTGAATTAGTAGAACTCTGACATATATCAGTTCAAGAAACAAACAGAGCAGGGATAATGGGAACGTTGTAATAAGGATAATAACAGTATCTTAAAAATCTGAAAGTTTGGCAGGACAAGAAAAAGGCACAGGAACTTTATTTATTTATCATAGAAAACCCATCATGGACTGAAGAGAACAGAATAATTTTTTTCTTCAAAGGATTACCTGCCAGTTGCCATTACATCAAACTGAACCAGAGAAAAAGGGTATCTTGCCATTAAGTGACTTATAGTAACTTTCTAACTCTAGAATTTGGATAGGGTAGAATTAAAATAGTGTTAATCTTAAAATTGTTAATCTAAGATCATGATCTATGCATATAACCATATTTACTGTAGTTAACAGAGCTATGATGATAAAACAAAATCATGCAGTGGAGTAGGGCTCCCACCAAACAATATTGAAATTCTAGGAGGCCTAAATTACAAAAACCACAATGAAAAAATATCTTCTCTTAACTTCCTGTGCTCCAAATTAATATAGTTTAAAAATTCTGCTTTTCATACCAGTCACTGTTCTTTTTACCACTAGATGAACTGCTTGTGGATCCAGCTCGATTGCGATTGCCTTTGGAATCTCCATAACTTTCCCTCCGACCACCAGGAGAAACCCCTTCAGCTGAGTTGGTTCTTTTAATAGTGCTAATAGAAAACAATAATACTGATTAAAGACACAATCATTAGCCTGAACTACAGTATATGCTGAACTCTTTCAAAGTACACCTCCCAAACAATTATCCTGGTAATTCAGCAGCCTCCACCAGACCTAGCTTTTTACCCAGTTGCTGGGGTAGAATGAGAATATAGTAGTTAATAACAATGAGGACTAAATAATGCTTTGTGGCATCTACAGCCTAATTACCCAATGTTATTTTTCAGGCTTTTCTTCCAAGTAAGAGAACAACCACGGTAACACAGTGCCTCTGAACTACCAACTGCAATTACCATAGGTGACCACACCCAAAATTTGTCAGACATTAGATAGAATCAACAAAAAATTAATCAATGCAATCACAAGTAATTCTGTTTCTAAACTAGGCCTAAAACAACTCTGAAAAATCTTGAACTAATCAATATCCACAATCGTGCCCTTTTTCAAATAGGTGGATATCAAGATAGCATCACTGGGCAACTCTAAATGTCAAAAACTGTAAGCTATTCCATGCAATTAGACCAGATGGGACATGGATAGCAGATCATGTACAATATTTCATTAAAAACAGGATTTTAGTTTTCAGTTTTAGTTTAGATTTTTAGATTTCAGAGTCAGCATTTTACGGATCCCGTCAGCTAAACAATGTCGGCTGGTGGGTCCCTGGTCAAAGGCTTTCTCTGTGGCAACACCGGCTCTCTGGAATCAGGAACCAGCTGGAACCAGCTACCCATGGAGATCCGGACCATCCTGAGTCTGTTGGCCTTCCACAGAGCCACAAAGACCTGGCTCTGTAGGCAGGCGTGGAGTTGATGACTCCATGATTGTATGGGCTATCTACTACTAGAAGCTCCTTATCACAGCTTCTTGCCAATTGCTACCTTCTCTCCTCGTATTTCTGCCTTTGCTTCCTACATTGTTGCTCCCAGACCGTGGCAATATATTTTACTCTAAGCTTTTGCCGAGGTCTCCATTTTTCTCTAGTTTTAAACCTTAATGATGAAATTCACAAGACATCTGCCAACACCTTTTTCCCAAACTTCATAGAACACACATGAAATACAGCCCAACTTTTGCTAGATATCCTTTATGTGGATAGTACCAAACCCTTTTCAACAGTGTCATTTATGTAGTCATTTGCTTCAGGATCATGTACTTGTGTCTTATGCCATGACCTTAATTGGAACGATTGACAAAAAACTATGTGCACTCCCAATTCCTTCACTTTTCTGGGTAGGACCTCAAATATCAGGAGATCAATTTAAACTCTCTTTTAACTCTGCTAAACCCCACTAATCAGTAGAAATGGATAGTTATAGTGAGTTTCAGGTACCTCAGAAAATTGTCTATCACATCCTGAATATGGGCACCTGAAAAAATTAAACACCTCTCATAATAGCAATAGTACTTAGACTTATATACTAGTTCACAGTACTTTACAGCCCGCTCTACATCATAATGCTACATCAGATTTGCACACTAGGGCTTCAGATTTTCTCAGTGGAAATCATCCACCATCACACTTTGACCCATAGTTGCTGAAGTCACTATGGACTGATAGCATTATAGCATTTTCTGAGCTCCATCAGCACTGAGTGCTTCTCTGTGTCATATGCTTTCACTTGTTTTCTTTTCCTGTTCTCTAAATTTTACTTCACTTCTCCATCCTTCCTGAAGAGTTTTCTGCATACGTGGTATGCAGAAAATATATTTGCAAACCTTTTTACATAAGCTTCCTTTAACTTTAAACTTTATTCCATATTGTAATGCTCTGAAATGAGGTAATTAGAAGGCTACTATCATAGCTTTCCAAACTTGTATTTTCTCAAAGCTAGTCATATTCCTTTATTTTTTTTCACAGTATTTAGTGTATAAATCCTCTTATAATTTTCAATGCATGCTTTTGAACCCGTTTTAATTTTCCTGATTGTTTCTTGAAGTGGGATATCTAAAACAACATCGTAATTGAGGTGAAATCACATTCAAGTAGCAAACAACTATTATTTCAATGTTTTTTGCACATAGTATTACAAAGCAACCCACATTCTATCCTTGTACATTTGGTTTTCATTTTCTAAGACAAGAAATTTACATTTGTATTGTCTTTTACTTGAAACTCTTCTTTTGATAAGGAAACACAGGTGAAATCATGTTTAAGCATGATTTTTACCGTGCCCACTTAATTAACGTATCATCCAACTCAATAGTTAATTAACTTGCTAATCAGCATGTCAAGCAAATATTAGTGTAGTAACAAAGGAAATAAAATTAAGCCCTTCTAAATATAAAATTATTCTCAGAAGGATGTATGAGAATTTACTTTCTCTTTTGCACTATGATTTTTAGCTACTGCCAAATAATGAAAAATCTGTTTTCATTAAGAAATATGGGATAAAGGTATTATATATATGTTGCAATATTAATAAGGATCCCTCACCTTGGAATAGTTTTTATTTTGCATGCACTGAATGGACTCACAGACCTGCTTAATCCATGAATAAGGTGTGCATAAGCAAAAAGAATAGTGAATGCAGTAAATCAAAATGTACGAACGAACAACATTTATAACTATCTTGATAATGCAAGATAGGAATTCCTGATAGTGTTTTGAATGAGATACTGAAGATTATGAAAAACACCATAGGTATGCATACAGTAAACACGTCAGATTTTTTAAAAATCTGAAGTGCAAAGTCTTGAGGGCTAGTGAACACTTAACATTTTGGAGAGCAGAATATAGAATAGGCAGAAAGGGATGCATTTTTTTATGATAATAAAAGGTATTCTGCCTTTTATTCAGGAGCTCAAGGCAACATACCTAGTATTTTTCCCCACAATAACAATCCTATGAGGTAGGCTTGAATGTGTGACCAAAAATTTTCCATGACCTTCAGCAAGTGAGTCTATTATCATGTACAGGTAATTCTCAACTTATGACCACAATTGAGCCCAAGATTTCTGATGCTAAGTGAGACAGTTAAGTGAATTTTGACCCATTTTATGATCTTTTTTGCCATACTTGTTAGGTGAATCATTGCAGTTGTTAAGTTAGTAACATGGTTGTTAAGTGAATCTGGCTTCCTCATTGACTTTTCTTGTCATAAGATTGCAAAAGGTGATCACATGATCTGAGGCAGTGCAAATGTCATAAATGTGAGTCAGTTGCCAAGCTTCCAAATTTTGATCATATGACCGTGGAGATGCGGCAATGCTTTTAAGTATGGAAAATGGTCATAGGTCACTTTTTTCAGTGCTGTTGTAACTTTAAATGGCCACTAAGTTGTAAGTTGAGGACTACCTGTACATGAACAGACCTAGATTTTTTGGCTTTCTCTCAGGTTTTGGGTAGGTGAGGGTCTGACTTTGATTTTATATTAGCATATATATGTTTATATTTTTTGTCTCAAATGGTAGGAAACCATGTTATTAATTTTCAATAACAGAAGTAGATGTTGAATAAGAAAGAATATGAAAGAAAAAGAGGGAGGCTGCAGGTTACTGCTCTTCAATTCAAAACAATACAACCGTTAATCAACAGGTACAAACAAAAACTTCTGTTAAGACAGTATTTATTTATTTTTATTTTATTCAAATTTTTAGGTCGCACAATCCCATAGGACTCAGGGCGGCTCACAACAATAAAACATGACATATAAAACATTAAAATACTAGCATAATAATATAAATATTTTAAAAACATTAAAAACCCCTTAAAATTAATAAAATTCGGTGGGACAAGCTAATCCAGGAAAAGGAAAAGCCAGGTCTTCAATGCTTGGTGGAAGAGTCTTAAGTCTGGGGTACTCTGGAGCTCCTGAGGTAGTTCATTCCAGAGGGTGGGGGCCGCTGCGGAAAAGGCCCTCCTCTGTGGAGTCACATGGTAGCATGATAATAACATATGTTTTTCACAGAAAGAGATTCACAAACAATGAATTATTATGTCAACATTCCAACTAACAAACTCCAAACCAATAAACTCCAAGACAAACATTTCCTCAAAGTTCCATTTTATTAGAGTTGTCATATTGGCACATTGGGAAAACCCGAATCTGAGAGTTCCAGATTTTATTTATTTATTATTTATTTATTTATTTGATTTATATCCCGCCTCTCTTCACCCAATTCGGGGGACTCCCTTCCCAAAAGAAATCCAAAGATCCATCACCTGCACACCAGTCCATCACATGGCCCAATCAAAACGTTGTCCCAACTGGAGACATTCCTCCAGACACTACTCTCCAAGTGCAGGGTATTATTATTATTATTATTTATTAAATTTATAGGCCGCCCCACTCCAATAGGACTATCTGAGAAATAATGTTGTTGAGTCTAATCTTCCACCTCTCTATGAAATCCCCCCTCCCAAATCCCCAGGCACTAAATTTGGCAGCCTTGAAGCTTCCAAGTGAAATATGGCTTCCAAGGCTGACGTATCTCTCTCTATATATATCTATAAAAGAGAAGTGTGATGGGGATGGGAATTTCTATGTGCTCTATACAAACTTTCAGTCCTGCACCAGTCTACCTCAAGCTTGGCAAATAGATAACAAAGTGTAGTATGGTCAGCACTTTTGGGGTCACCAAAGGGTAGGGGGCCTTTTTGCCCCCTTTTTTTGGGTGAAAAGAGGACACTCTTAACAAACAAGCAGCAACTCTCTACTGAGCCTGTGCAGTTTTCAAACTGACTAAGGCACCATATTCAAACTGAGGCACCATGTTTTATACATATAAATTCCAGATTTGCCCCAGCGGTGACAGACCCAAGACACACGGAGCAGCCCACCCCAAGTAAGGTCGCCTACGATGTTGGAGGGGGCACAGGAGCTTAAGAAGGCCTGCATACTGCTGTGGCCCAGTGCCCTTGTCAAGCCCTGGCTGCCTTTCCTCAGAGCCGGCCCGCAAATGCTGTGGCACAAATATACTTCTTTAAAAAAAAAAAAACCAAGCAAGGCCGGGTAATCAGCTAGTTATATATAATATGGAATATCAGATATTTTTAAAAAATTTACAATATGTCATCAATACATTAAACCAATCCTCTGTGCTCATTGTTACTGAGAACAGGCTACTGGAAATAATATGATACAAAGGAGGGCAATCATATGCAGTAGAAAAATGCTAAAAAAGCTTCAATAGCAGAGAAACGTATTTTAAAGAACAATATTTCTTAAACCATGAAAATCTTATCCCACCTTGAGTTAATGTTGATTACTAGGCAATCACACATCTGATTTATCTTTAGAAGTTTTTATATAATACTAGCTGATAGCCTGGGTATAGTCGGGCCTGAGCAGGGAATGCTGCAGCCTACAATTCCCAGTGTATTTTGCCCAATTTGCATGTCTTGCCTCTACTGGCTGGAGAGCGTTCGATTTCCATGCGTTGCCTGGGTTTGCATGCACTGTAGTTCGCTTGGCAGTGAAATGTTGGGGGGAGGTCAACTTCGGCACCCTTTTTTTGGGAGGGAAAGAACCTCAAAGGCATTCATGACCCACCCAGTGCTCATTTGGAAAGTGCAAGGTGTGTGCCTGGGAAGTTTGGGTCAGATTGGTACAGGCATGGAACAGCCTATTTGGCACATACCCACAAACCCAAACTCCCATACTTCTCTTTTATAGATATAGAAGCTACTGAACCTAACTAAATAGTAAAATAAAAAATAGATATAATCATAATAGCTGTTTTTATTGACATAATTAACAGTCTTTATTGAAAGTTAACTTGAATGTGCAGTTCAATCTGGGTGCAATTCAAAGTGCTAGTTATCACCTTTAAAACCCTTCATGGCTTGGGACCAGATTATCTAAGGGACCGTCTCTTGCCGGTCACATCTACTTGACCCACCAGAGCAGGGAGGCAAGGAATGTTGCAGGTCCCCTCCCCTAGGGAGATACACCTGATGGGACCCAGAAGAAAGGCCTTCTCCGTGGTGGTTCCCTCTCTCTGGAATATCATTCCCTCAGAGATTACAATGGCTCCCACTCTAGCACTCTTCCGGAAGGCACTGAAGACCTGGATCTGCCAGTGGACCTGGGAAACACAGAGCGGGATGGAGCCCACTGGATAGCTTCTGTGATGTGTTGTCCCTGGGGCGGGGATTCGGGGGTTATTTTATTATATTATTTTATTAATTTATTATAGGATTCTCTCTTTTATTAGTTTTATTGTTTTTATATGAGGTTTTATATTATTGTAAGCCACCTTGAGTCACCGTGTGCGAATAGGCAGCAATATAAATTTCCAAATAAAATAAAATAAAAATAAAATGTAAGTTATTCTCTTCATAAAGAGTCAAATTATTTAACTGACGTTTATTTTAGTAGACAAACTATAATTCTCCCCCTTTATTCCTTTATTTTTCTCTTTGATCCAATTTACACAAAATAAAATCCAGCACAATGTGATTTGTTTATGTTCCTTTACTTACAAATGGGAAAGGATGGGTTTGGCCATATGTGCAGTTCTACAAAAACGGAGGCAAAACCTAATCACTTTAAGGCCTAAAAACACACTCCTGAATCTGGGCATGCTGTAGATAGTACAGGCAAACTTGTTCTCTTCTTCATTATGATACTGAGAGAGTATGGATGCAGCAATTTAAACATCTCTTCCCCCCTTTGTTTCTCTCTGTCCCATTCACATACAAGACAGGACAGAAGCTGCAGTCTTAATTTTATACTACTGTATATGAGTATGTACATGTATAAAGAAATTAAATTTAACACAACTTTAACACAAACTTGTTTTATGCAATACTGGACAACACTACGTAGAAATGATTGTTATATTAAGTTATAGCATGCCTAGGATGTCTGAAATGTATCTGTAATTACTGTCAATTTTCCTTGTTTCCATTGCACAACTGCATACTTGATACTGTCATTAACATTCATCATCTTGATTATTGTAACAGTAAACAAATTTGTTGGGAATATCTAGTGAGATATTAGAAGCTCCTAGACAAAATGAGCACAACTTACTACTATCATGAGATAATGGTTACCTCACAACATAGATGTTTACCATTTCCTCAATTAGAAGAAACAGAAAAATCTGCAAACTGATTTGTGGAATTAGTATTAGTCACAGATACTTTTTTTTACTTTGGGAAGATGGACACTGATATAGAATGCATGTAACTTTGTGATACAAGTCTAAAATGCACTCTTTGCTAATGAATAACACATTCAAAAAGGTTAGCTATATCCTTCTAGAAAAACTGAAGACAGATCTTATATTGTCTGAAGTAGAAACTGGGACAGGGTTTCATAAAAAAGATGTGGTTCTCTTTATATAGTATGTTCTACTCCACTACCATCCTCAGATCAGTTGCTGGGTACCAGATAGAGTGAGCTGCCCAGTTAAATGAGATAAGCTCTTTTGCTCACCTATTCCACTGTACAGCAATCTGTTCGGATTGTTTTAAAAGAGTTTAAAAGAACATAAACCCCCAGTCAAAACGTATCTAGCAAACAAAAGTTATCACTGGAAGAGAGCATGGTGAGAATCCCAGGGAAGGGAGCATGCTTACACACCCCAAAGTGGCCAATAGGTGTCAGGCCCTCCCTATGGCCTACAAGTCACCTGAAAACACTCTAATTGATTCAACCAGCAATCACATCTGAATATATTCACCCTGCCACTATTACCAGTTAACGAGGAACACATCACTCTTTTACAGTTTAGTTGCAGTTCCAACATACTTTCCCTCCCAAGAAACTGAAGTATATCAAATCCAAATTCTGTGTGATAATATTCTCAAAAATAAGACCTGTATTTTAACTTGAAAATGGCTTGTAATTTTACCTATCAAAATCTGATAAAATACAGTATAAATGTTTTTTGTAAAACTATTTGAAATAAAAAAAAATAGGTACAAAACTACTTAAACAAAAAACATTGAGGAAAAAAATAACTAAAGCACTGTGAATAAAATAAAATGAAATTTCCAATCCTTTTGTTATTACAAAACCAAAAAAAGAAAAAGTCAAAGTAAAGAATTCAGAGTAGGTAAGTTTATTATAATGAGAAAGTTATGGGTACCTTGGTCCCTGGCCCTTACTCTCCTTTTTACTGGTCTATTAGTGGATGTAAGCATTTACAGCCTTTTCCCATGTTAACAACGTTAATTTTATTATGGCTTTTAGTATAAAATATATTTTCTATGGTACTCGATAGTGAAAGAATTAAAAACAAATAAAACATCTGAAAATAGCCTAATACATCACCTCATTAATATGGTTCTTATTATTCTTATTATACAAATTTATGTTTGTTAGATTACTTTTTAGAAGATAGTCAGAAAATGAATTAAGATTGGTACTAGTCAGTGATGGCGAACCTTTTTGGCACTGAATGCCGAAAGCGCGCACATGTGCACGCATACCCAAAATGCAACATGTGTGTGCATGCATGCACATCCCGCACAAGTACCACCCCAGCATGCATGCACGCCCATGCATGGACCCCACCCCTTGGGTGCACCCCACCCCCTCTGCACATGCGTGGCAGAGACCCGAAAACCAACTGGCTGGCATGAGGCACACACACATGTGCAGCAGAGTTGAGCTGGGGCGATAGTGCGCATGCCAACAGAGAGGGCTCTGCATGCCATCTGTGGCATACATGCCATAGGTTCGGCACCACTGTACTAAGCCATTGCCTGAAAATATTACTGAGAGGGAAATACGCAGAGTAGTAATTTTAAAACTAAAGATAAGCAGTATATTAATATATATTACAACTTGGTAATACCTTTTTGCTGCTGGTGATACAATTTCTTTCCTGGTTCCTGATGGAGAAGGTAGAGAACCACTAGATTTCTTTGGTAAGACAGTTCCATTATTGACAGTAGTCTTTAAAGGCAGTGTTTGAACTAGTGGTCTTGCTGTGAAATGAAAATAAACAAATAACCAACCAACCAAACAAACAAACAAATGCTGAAATTTACAAGTTCAGAAGTGCACATAATACTTGAAGTAAGACCTGATTATTGCAGAATAAAGTGGAAAGATGACTACCCGTTATTTGGAAAGTTCTCTTGTGGCAATTGGAGCTATATATTCAATTTATAATTTGTTACTACTGCAAGATCCTTTTCCATAAGGACTGAATCTGCCATTCTATATCTGTGCATTTCTTTATTTTTTTTAAAATAAAACACTGCATTTTAAGAAGTTGGTTTGCTATTTTCAGGCCATTTCTTTTGATTTATTGAGACCATTTCATTTTTTTAAATCTTCTAAACTCTTAATGATTTTACCCAATTGAATCATCTGCAAATCTGATAACTTCTCCATCTATGTTATTAGTAAGAAATGCTGAAGTATATAGTCCAAGACTGAATCCCTAGTATTTCCACTCAATACATCATTTTTATATGAAATCATTGAGCACAATCTTTGAGAATAATTGCAAGCTAAGTGTCTAGTTAACTATCTTGCCTTGAATTCAAATCTGATTAACCTGCTAATCAAAATTTCTTGAATGTCTTGTTAAATGTATAGCTGGTATCAATATATAACATTTCCACAATATATTAAAAAATAAACCAAGCCAAAATATGAAGATTAGATTGACAAGACACGTTCTTCAAGATTCCATACTAAATTTATTAGTAAACTCTAAAGTTTCCTATTAATGAATGTTAGACAGATTGACCTTGTTGTTCCCTGATGTCTGCTGTTCCTGTTCTAAAAGGTAGAAACAATATTTATTTGCGTCTTATTAATACGGAAATTCACTCATTTGTCAGATTTTCAGAACATCCAATCAGAGCCTTTAGCATATTCCTTCTAGCCTTGAAAATTGGAATTTATATAGGGCAGTAGTTAAGGAAATTTCACAACTGATGCTTTATTTGCTATAAACCTCAGCTACATGACTGTGGCAAAAAGTGGTCAAATGGTCTAATTGCCCATCCTTGATATGGAAGTATAAAGAGATTAACAAATAATTTCCCTAATCCTAGATATATAAAATATGTCATTACATAAACATTTAACATGTTTAGATGTTTTGCAAGATATACAAGATAATGAAAAAGGCCAGGTGTTGTTTTCTGTGCCATGATATACAAACAGTTAGAATAAAATATTGCAAAAACACAGAAAAATTTGGTATACTTTAACTTAAAACATTCTTCGCATTCATTAACACAACCAAAAATATTCAGATAGACAAGCATTAGCTAATATTCATAAAAAACAGAAATATGAATAGAATGAATTCCAGTCAAATTTAACAGGAAAGTAACCTGAGACCTGATTAGAAATTTGAAAAATACTTACCTGGGTACACTTCTTAGAAGACTTTTAAAAAATATATACTTTAAATTCAATATTCAGGTTAAACCATACAATTGATAACTATCCAACTCAGAAAAAAATTATGCAAGAAATATTCTCAGATAATTCCATTTATCTTATCATAAATGGTTGAAAATATATTCATTGTAAGACATACAGATGAACTTGAATGGGAGGCTAATACCTTTGGTAGGTCCTTTCCTGTTCTGCATGGCCTGTTGCTCCTCAGTAATATTTAAACGCCTAACGACATCTGCCAGCGCGGACTTGAGCAACTGAATGTCGTCTTCCTGCATCTGAACACGTTGTTCAAGTGAAGCTATGCGGTCTGTCACCTCCATGCTGCTGGCAGCAGAAGCACTGTCATCTAAAAATACATATGTATTTTATTTTATTCATTTAAAACATTTATATTGCTGCCTATCTTCTAACCAATCTTTGGACTGCTGTCAATTAAAAGTTAAAACCCTAACCCTTACTTTGAAGTCCTTGTTACATTATGCTTGCTTCAAGCTAAATATTGATACATCTGCAGCCTAAACATAATTGTAAAAACTAACTGAAGAAAGGTATTCTCCAAAAATAAATAGAGAAAGATACAGGTATATTACTGCTTTTTTTGGAAAACAATCACTCTTATCAAAATGGAATTCAGTTAATTCTCCTTTAAATTGAAACACTCTGACAGTAATTCATAGAGAATATAATTTCCCCTTCCCTCTGAAGTTTCTGTGTATGTGGTCAAAATATAATTCAAAAAGGTGCAAAAAGGTGAATTTCTACCATCTATATATATAAAAGAGAAGTGTGGGTGGGTGTGTTTGTTTGTATGTCCTCAATAGGCTCTTCCGTGCCTGCACCAATCTTCCCCAAACTTGCCACGCAGATCCCTTAC
>JANHGC010004827.1:69474-84829 GCA_027560395.1 Boaedon fuliginosus | reverse complement strand
GGAAAAAGTAAGGAGACTGATTCATGGTATACTAAAAGAAACTAAAAAGGGAAAAAACCGGAAATTTTTTTATTAGGATTATTCACGGAAGAACTCAAAAAGGAAGAAAAACATGATAATATACATTATAACTGCTGCTAGAATCATATATGCACAAAAGTGAAAATCGAATGATATCCCTACTGAGGAAAAATTGAAAAATTATGGAATGTGCAGATCTGGACCGCTTAACAATGATACTGAAAGATAGAGGGGATTCAGCATATTTCAAAATATGGGGGAAATGGTATGTTTGGATAGAAGAAACAAATAAAAAACAACGGAGTTAGGAGAAAGATAAAGAGAAATAAAGAACCAAAGTGGATATAAGCAACAATTTCAGAATTATCTAAAATAACTTGTAAATATGGTGGAAATAGGAACAGTAAAGGACATATCAACACGGTTATTGAAGGGGAAAAGAAATATGGAGATATATATTTTATGTTAATGTGATTTGTTTTCTTTTGTCTGTTTGTATTGTCTTGTATATATCAGGTTATGTGTAATTTTAAAATTTTGTAAAATAAAAAAAATGTTCAAAAAAAAAGAAAAGAAAAAACTGTGATCATTAAGCAAATCCTTATTACCCAACTTGGTGGGGAGGTTTGGCCAGAAACAAAAAAATGTCAAAAATTATCTACTAAAAGAAAGGGGCAGAAGGGGGTAAAAAGGCATTCCAGCAGAAAGTGAGTCCTTGGGAAGAAATGGCAAAGGCCAGACCATTGAAGCCTTATCTGCCATTTCCAGAGGAATGCAATCAGTCTGGTAAGATTCTTGTAAAATAGGTAATCAATAATAAAGAAATTGCTTTGGCCTATTCACAGAGTTGTTCTGGTTCCTTGCACTGAGGACTACCTGCTTACTGAATTTATTGGTACTCAGAACAATGATATTCATGCAACCGATTCCAACATAAGCTTGTATTACTGTGGTGGACGTCCACATATAACTAAGCTTGGAAAAAAGCACCCATTGGAGTCATTTGGAGACTATTTTGCAAAATATTTACATATAAGGGAAGCATTCAGCCAATTCACTGTTCTGTAAATGTAAAAATAAATAAAATTGTTTTTATTTTGTTTTTAAAATGAGAAGACACCATCAAAGCTAACAGACCCAATACCTACCATGTCTATCACCTATCTTAACATTGCTTAAGATGTAAAATTATTGGTTTGTCATTGTAGTTATTATTATCTACACAAAAACATGAAATCATAACTGACAGCTCTTTAACTGGCTCTGGTCTTTATTCATATCAAATTCTTCCCAAGAACCTAAAATGTCATTATGTATCGTACACATGCAGTTCCAAGTAGTGTTGACAGATGTCAACAGATATCAATACACAAATTTTCGAAGTATTGTCCTAGATAATCACTGGCCACCACCAGTTTATGCTGTTATCCTTCAATGATTTTTACCTCTTGATACTTTGTGAACTTTTTTCAATTCTTTGTCTTCTGTACTACTATTTCCTGGTATTGCCATACTTTTCCACTCTTTCTTCTTTTCAACCACAATTAAATCTGGTGTATTATGGGCTAAGATTTTATCACTTTGTATTCGGAAACCCACAATATTTTAACCTGCACATTCTCAATTACTTTTTTAGCTCTATATTCCCACCATTTTTTTATTACTGGCACATGTTGATTTTTAAGGACATTCCCAAGCATAATTTTGGTGACTGTGTTATGTCATTTTCATCTATAACCTGTTTGTGGAAGCTGATGATCTACTGTTCTTATGGTACCTCTGCCTTCGGATAACAATGAAGAAACAATATTGTTTGACATACAGTAGGTTATAGTGAAAAGAAATTGTGCCTGGTGATCCCAGGGAATATTCTGTTCTCAATTCTCCTGAGGCTTATTAAAAGCCTCCAGTGAGCCATACATTCAGCTTCCTTTTTCTGAATCAGTCAATGCCATACTGATTAAAGCATAGGTTACAGTTAGAGAGATCCTGAGTCAAACTCCAATTAAACCAGGTGGCCTTATACAGGCTACCATGAGTGATTTAGAGGAAAGATGGGGATGGCAGTATGAGTGAGGGTGATGTGTGAGGGTCCTGTATTCACACATATACACAGAGGCAGCAGGCTCCCTCAACAGTAGAAGGGTTTTTATTGCAGATACTGTAGAGGCATAGAAGGAGACTGAATTCCTTGACTATCACAAAGCATATACAATATTTAACCCAAGAAAATGTTATGCATTTACCATATTTAAGTAGTATGTAATTGAAAATAGATTTATTATAAAACAAGATTTTAAAAAAGATGTGTCTATTCCTATATTGTACACTGTTTCTCAGTAATGTGGAGGCCAGATTTTAGCATGTTATCAATAACTATACTTGTATACATCTATACAATATTTAGGCAATTTACCTCTCTATTCAACAGTACAAGACTAAAAGCTAATATCCAGCAATAAAAGTAAAACAACCTAAAACAGCCTAAAACCCAATTAAAACTCAGATATTGAACGAGAGAATCAGCTAAACTCAAAAGGAGCTTCATGAAACATGGGTGGAATTTCCTTCTACATAAATATATTCAACACTATTCCGTAAAACTGCAAATCTGTTATTTTACTTTGTATGATTAGCGATGAAAATATTTGTGTGGCATTTTCTTAGGTTAAATTTGATTTCCTTCATGTTACAGTTTCACATTAGGAGAGTTAAAAAAAAAGAATTCTCAGCTGAATAATAGCTGTATACTTTCTTTGAATATAAATGAGTTCCAGTCCATTTTATCTGTGTGCAACTTTGGTGCTTTTTAGAGGGAAACAGGAGATTGTTTTTAGTTTCCCCCATCTCCCTTGAAGGCAGTGACAGAAGGCAAGTTAAATGATGAATGTTCACTTTAAAGTACTCAGTATATTGGGTTTCTTCTCAGACTCATACCTGCAGTCTCTCTGGGAACCCAAAGCAAATGCTAGGAAATCAAGCAGAAAATGAACCTTTACAAGAACTCAGGATGATTCCATTAAAAACAAAGGAAGGAAGCTATATATTGTGAACTATCATTTTTAATCTGAGGGTCTGAAAGCAGGGCCAAACTGCATATGACACCAGCGAAATCTATGATTCGGCTTTAACAAAATATGAAAAGCAGCTTTGTTGGTAGGCAATATGGATGAGAACCATGGCACAGAGTGGACTAAGCTCTTTCTCCATGGGCCACGGAAGGAAAAGCAGAGTGTAACTTTTCTTACTTTTGTTTTAAGGTTCATTTCAAACAAGAGTCTGTTCCTGCTCCTCTTTAGAGGAAAAATACTGAGAAATTCAATCATTTAACTTGGGAGTTATATGGAACATGGCCTGTTAGTTGGTTTCATGCAGAATCCATGCAGAATTCTTTTTTAATCATTTGGGTTTATACATCTACTTGCAACACCTAGGGTTACCTTTCCCGACTGTTGTTTTGCTTGATCACAAAAGCAGAAGGCAAGCTTGATTTCTTGTGGCCAAATTGTTCTGCTGTGAACTCAGATTCTTCCATGCTTTCCTGAAGGCCTACCCTAAACCTGGAGAGAAGGTAGACAGATTGTTAGGACCACACAGTGTTTGTCAATGACAAGAATCATCTTGGGAAGATTCAAAGAGAGACTGATATTACATGTCCATGATTTTATGTTATTTCTTAAACATATTAAACCAAATTAAGACTCATACAATTGTTTTAAACAATAATAAATGTCTTCCAGTTTTTAGCATTCATCCATTTGGCAATGTATTCAGACAGCCTGGAAGGGGCAGCAAAAAAGAAGTTAGGAGTCCATGTTGGTCACGTTTGTAAAAACTTTTAAAGGAGGAATGTGGTTGAGTCGTGTTTTATAACATGTATTTATAACCTGTACCACCCATGTTGCAGACCCTTCTTGAGTTTTCATATACTGGCTACCCTATGAAATAAAATTGCCTCCAGTGTGCTAAGAGATTGAGATGCAGTAGCATGTACAACTGTGCATGTTGCAAAGGCTTTATTACTTTGTATGTGTGAGCACTGATGACAGACTCTCCATTGTCTCCTATTCCTTCCTGAAATTTTCTGGACAGTAGTGTCAAGCACCTATAAAGGCAGGCCAGGCACACTGCAAAAAGCACTAACTGTGCAGTATTAGTCATAGATACAGTTACAAAGACAGATCTGTTTTCAAAGTATAAATTTGGTACTTTTCTCAGAAAAAAGGCTTACCAGCCCAGCTACAAAATACCTGGCTGATGTACTTTCAATATCCTTTCTTGCTCCCCTCCCATCCACTTCCCTCCCTCCCCCCAACGCCTTTTGGACATATTTTTGTAATTGCTTGTCCTCAGGTACAAAGATGCTTGCAGGAAGTCATTAATCTTTCATGAGCAATTCTGCCATTTCTTAATGCTGAACAATAAACCAGCTCCGAGGGGCAAGTGTGCTCTTGTCACAGCATGCTTCGAGGGGAAAAGGGGAGTTTTGAGGAACACAAAACTGTTCCAACAAGAGAAGAGAAGAAATAATGAAATGGTTATATTAAAGTGAGTAAAGCAACAGAGCGCTGAGAAGGAAGAAAACTAAAATACGGAAGAAAAATATCTCTTCAGGTTTATTCTCCCACCCACTTTTCATCTCCAGCTTCATTTTTTTTCTAATTCTGAGAACAGATCAAAATTAACCATACACACACCCCAAACTAAAGTTTGATATGATTGAGCCAAAATTCCTCTCCCCGTGCACAGCCAGAGAGGCAGGTTAAGAGAGTGCTGCCCCCAGTCCATTTTTTTCAGGGTTCATGTTTGTTATGCAGAGCAGGTGAGATGGACTATACAGAGCCAATATGGCCAGCTGGAGTCCCCTATCGGCCAGCTGCTCATGGAAGGGCCACCTGTTATTAAACAAGAAAGGGAGCAGCAGCAGTGATATTACTGTCACTTCCCAAGGCTCTTTTTCTTTCTTTTTTTTCTTTTCTTTCTTTTTTTCTTTTTTTCTTTTTTTCTTTTCTTTTTTTTTTTTTTGATACTCTGGTCAAATGCTTTTGAGTCAGTGTTGCTCTAAATCCTTCATGCATTTTTCAAAGAACTCATTTTTTGCATATTGTTTAATCCAGTGTTTCTCAACCTCAGCAAGTTTGGACTACTATAACTGTGTCCAACCAGATGTGCTTAGTATTTCTCCTCAAGTGGACAGGGAGGTGCCAGAATCTTCATTGCTAGTTTCACAGGTACAGTTACTGAATGATTGAAATGCAGTAGGACATTTTTAGAAATAATCCAGTTCTAGCCACTGTTCAGTGAAGCTTCCACAATGCAACATGTAACTGTGCTATTCACAAGAGATAGCACAATCCAGCCTTTGCAAAGATGCCTTCACGTAAGGCAGGGACCATCATATTTCATGTTAGTCTGTTACACAGACTGTTCCATCAGGACATTTCTTCCAATGTCCAGCAAAAATACTATTCTTTTCCATTTCTTCCCATTGAGTCTTGTGAATTTTAGTCTTATATTTTCTTCCTACTGTGCTTTATATAGATGATATTGTTATAGTGAGTCACACAGTCAGTCATATGTTTAATTATATTTAGTATTTTTACACACTTATCAAGTCCTTCCTATGGTCCTGCGATAGGCAGATGTTACTGTTTTGATGGTGGAAATTATGTGTCTATAATCTACGAGTAGATCTACAGTCTAAGATTGCTGGAAACTTAATCATTCAAATCCAAAACAAGGACCTGTTATTCATTATCTTACTATTTTACTGTATAATTATGGACTGGCAGTTTTTCTCCCTTTCCTATTTTTATACCAAGAGCATACTAAGTTTTTCTAGTCATTATATTACATTTGATAAATATAAATATTTTATTGTAATTGTTTATTGGCATGGTTATTGAAAGGCTCCATTTTCTGACACTTGCATTTCTTTAAAAAGTTATAAGATCACCTTTTCAAGATAATAACACCTTTTAAAGTATTCCTACATAGTTTATAGATATTTTCAGACAACTGTATTCAAGATAATTGCATTTCAGTCAAACCCTATTTTTGTTAACAGTATGCACATCCACATCCATGTAGTTTCAATTATTCATTCATTTAGACTTTTTTTTAATTCCTTTATTACATTATAGGTAGCTCAAGGTGATAAACATACATAATACTCCTTTCTCCTCCTATTTTTTCCATAACAATCCTATGAGAGAGTGTTAATGACCAGATGACTACAAGGAATATAAATCTTTCCATTCTCCACTTAGTCAGAACTCAAGAACTACTTGGATGAGAAGCAAAATGTCTTCCCGGGATAAAAGACAGTCCTGTTTCCTTTTGGGGTAAAAAGCATCTTTGGCACAACCCTGTCATGTAGTTTTGCCTTGCATTCTTCCTGGAGGTTGAATCTCCCATCCAAATACTAAACAGTTTCTTCTTTTTTAACTTCTGAGCTCAGAAGTTAAATTAAGTTCCTGATAAAAGAGAAATGCAGAGAGAGCTAACAGATATTAGCTGCAAAAATCTGATTCATCACTGTGACAAAACATTTTCTCCACCTTGATTACCATTCATTACCATTTAATGAAATATTTGCAGTCTGGGTTTGGTAATATCTATATAATTCTACACGTCTACCTGGGAGTAAAGACCAGAAAACTCAAGGCAACCTACTCACTGCTGAATCAGCTACCTCTGAAACAGGGGTTCTGGAGTTTATGATAAAACTTAAGTCAAAATTGCAGCTATAGGTGAAATCAAAGCTCCGCTTATTTTTGTGCACAAAAATACAGATAGAGCTTTGATCTCACCATTTACAATTGACACTTTTAATTTTTCTACCGTAACCTACGGTCACCCCTGTTCTACACTTATAGGTTTCTGTAATAATACTATTATTAAAAATATATATTTATGTGGGCTAAGTGAGAAGATGTGCATTGAACAAATATCAAACATTATACTTTCAGTTCTTAGGAGCTAATATTTCATTAATTTGACCCAAGTAGACTCTTTTCAGACTGGAAAAGAGATACTTATGATGCTTTTTCATAGCTTATTTAAAACACAAATGTCTGTCAAGAGGCATTGGCTTTTGGGGAAATCATTGGCACACTTCAATCATAGTAATTTTTATTGTGGTAAATAACACAGAAAAAATTCCAACTCAATGAAAACAGAGAATTAAAACTGCAACTCCATACACACATACTAGGAGGTAAGCCCCATTGAATCTAATAGATATGACATTTGAGGAGACATTCATGGGAATGGCTTGTTGACATTACCTACTGTTGGCAGAAACACTAAGTACCATAACATATTTTACTTATTTAATCAATTTATACCCTGCCTTTCGCCTTTGATGAGGACTTGCTTATACTCTGATATTCATCTTGACTGAATTTATCCTTTTTCAAAAAAAATTAAAATATACACAAAAACACTATTTTAGTTGCTGAAATTTGAGTAAATCAATTGCACTGAATGGTATCATTTTACTAGCAGTGCAAACAATAAAAATGTATTTGGACCATACAGAAGTATCAATTCAGTATTTCTATTTTCCTTGGGCAAAACATTGTATCTACTGTTTTATAACTTTATCAATCATAATGATTTAATTTCTCTTTGTGCTAGTTGTGCTAAGTATTTTACTAGAAGTTACACAAGAACTAGAGGAATTGACATCACCTATTTTCTGGATTCTGATATATGTTATGGTTTCCTGTGTGCTTAAAAAGTGGGAAAAAGGAAGTTAAAAGCAAGCTAGCAACTAAGGTAAAACGTCATACTGGCAGCATTGAGAATATTTGCTGAGGTTTTGTGTTACTTTATAATTAAAAAATAAAAAGACATTCAATGTATTCTTTTGAATCAGGATTCATATGCCTTATATTAAAGGAAAAGTAGGTTAAAAATATGAGGCTTTAATACTCATTGAAAAATAGCGTTCTGCATAACTATTTAAAATATAAGTGTTCTATTCTCTATTTTTAGCTATTTATACTCTGTTGCTTTTTGTTTCACAAGATGGCTTGAAAAATATGGAATAGTATTATGTAATTTGAGGCAGAACACAGAATGCTATTGTATAGTTAAAACTATTATACTCCACGTACATAAAATGTATTGCTGGTATAAAAATGAATTAAAATGTTAAACTAATGTTTATACATTTAATTCTCATTAAGTATACAATTGCCTAAATATCTGCATTAAAATAAAAGGTTTTCCCATTTGGATATTGAAGCAGTAAAAACATCGCCAGCAACATCTTGATTCTGCCATGTTGCCAGAACAGCTAGTTTTGGGTGGTTGTCCAACACACGTGTATTTGGTCCAGACAAGGCTCATACCACACAAACCTTGAGCCAGCCATAGTTAAAACACACTGTTCTGGGCAGAAGAAATTGGAGGATGTGGCGCTAATAAGGGGATTTGGCAGCTAAAGCAAGATGGAAAGTTGGCAATTAACTTCATTTGTGCAACTGTAAAATAAGACTACTAGATCTGGGCTGCAAAAATCCTGACAATTTAGATTTT
Source organism: Boaedon fuliginosus (assembly GCA_027560395.1). Taxonomy (NCBI): domain Eukaryota; kingdom Metazoa; phylum Chordata; class Lepidosauria; order Squamata; family Lamprophiidae; genus Boaedon; species Boaedon fuliginosus. Next base: position 76,261 of record JANHGC010004827.1, on the reverse strand, counting down.
TTTTTAATTTGCTGCCATCTAGTAATCTGAATTTTTGAAATCAGATTTACTAGCCTTGGTATAAATTCCCTTAACATAATTTTCTGTCCCCATGTGGGGAAAATGATAGATGTCATAATTGCAACATCAAACCCAATTCTACTTTCACGATATATTGAAAAAGGAAGGACAGGAATGCCAGACACATCCACTAATGATATGAAATAGAATATGCAGCACACAGGAAATCAGGACGCCACATTTTGTCTACAAAGAGGAACAGTGGTAGAAGAGACAATATGGGAATCAGCTACATCAGGCTACATCAGGATACATCAGGATATTGATGTTTATGCCAGTTGAATGGGGGATAGGTGAGCTGCACCAACTGACTATGCTAAAAGGCTCCTTGTCTAAGACAATAAGAAAAGCTCTTTCTCTTTACCAGAGGGATGCCTGTGTACATCCATGTGGGCGGAGGAAGAGAAGAAGGAATGATAAAAGAATCTCAGAAAGATTTATAATGATTTGTTCTGGTATCTGTCAGTGAATCCTTCCTAGAAGAAAACACAGAAGTTAATAATATATTTTTTCTTGAAAATCTCTTTGTTAAAAAGGGCTCTTGTGATCTTCTGCAAAGATGTTTTTCTGGCACTTTAGGATATAGAAAGGGAAAATGTGTACAGCATAAGATGGGGTAATCTATTCCAGATATATGTGTAATGCAGGAGATTTGGTGGGGTGGGGGAAACAGGTGCAAACAATTCAGCCAGCTGTCAGTAAGTTCTAGTGATTGGCTGTGATAGGTTAATCATTAGCTGTTCCGTGTGCAATGTTGGCAACATCACTGTCATAGTAGCTGCCTGCCCCCTACACATCTGTAACTTTTTCTAGGTGCTTCTTGATATGAGTGGGCGTCCACAAAGCCCTGACATCATGGGAAGCTAAATTAGGCATGATTGCTGCCATATCTGTTTTCCTACTACAAAACCCAGAAACCTGACAAATGTCAATAATTCCTGATCACTCACTTTCCACTATTGGCTTTGCATGCCACACAAAATGAGTAGAAAGAGACAGAGTCTTCCAAGAAACTCAGGTCATAGCTGTCACACTAAATTGTGTGCCTGGTAGTGCTCCCAATATGCCTCTGGGTGGCAGCAGGTGGTAGCACTGCACCTGGGGCACCTGTAGGGGGAGATGTGTTCTCCTACCTATAAAGGGAGCTTGCATGCTCCTCCACATGTTCTTTTGCTGTATGCAGTCTCACCAGAGACATCTCTATTTCTACTATCTATAATAAACCTGTTTTTACCATTACATCTTTGTGGTATGTATGATCCTAAGAGCCCAGCCTCGTCACCTCCATGACAATAACAAAGTAGTTTGCAACACCAGGAATAGAGAAAAAGAGAGAGAATCCTGCTTTTGCAATTTCAGGTACTGAAATAATTTCAGTGTGAGCACATCTTTCCAGTCCATTGAACATCCAACCATGCATCAATACGCCAATAAGTGCCTGGTATTTTACACCAAAGGTGGACAGCCTCTATTGTTAGGGGCTAGTCCCATTTCAAGATAGCAATTCATATTTATGCCATAAGGTGCCTGCCCAGGAGGTCCAAATCACTTTGCAGCATTATTTGATAGTAATTGATTGAAGTCAAACTTAAACTTTTCAGTACTAATTGCTGAAAAATGTTTAATGGGAGGATGTTCTTTCACTTCTGTCCTGCTTCTAGCTGGCCTCAGTGTAAAGAGAAAAGCCAAAAGGTCTTTCTTCTGTTCTTCTAGCATATGTTTCTCTGGGTAGAGCCCTGGAGAGAGCATCTTCTGTTCATCTGAGCATTGTGCCAAAGCAACAGTAATGAAGATGGGATTTCCATCACCTCTCTGGCAGCTGGATGACACTACAGGAAATAGTCCTAGTTTTTCAAAACCAAAGGTTTCTATCTTCCTATATTTTTCCTTCCTATATAGCCAACAAATTCAGGAAGAAATAACTTTTTTGATATTAGAATGACATTTGATATTTTGATATTAGAATTATAAATTGTATAATTCATAAAACGTACATAATGATGTCACAGCAAGCATGAAATCATTTCATACACACTCCACCACCACAGAATCTCACACATGTCCCTTTATCTGAAGCTTAGCTTAGCTTTGCTTTGCTTTGCTTTAAAGTAAAGTAAAGTAAAATAAAGTAAAGTCTTGTGCTGTGGCTTTTGGGGTTACAACAAATTTGGTGTGCCATCAGGCAGTAATTGGCTCAATGTAGATATATATGAGGAAAAGGAAGAGAAGAGAAAGGAAAGAGAGAAAGTAGGCAAGCCTTAAGCTTACTGAATCAAGTAAACGTTGAATTCTGCAGTTTCTCTATGTAGCAATTTCCACATTTCCTTCACTTAAATCAGAAAATATATTGCACGTGCATGATCATTTTTGCAGACGTAATCCCTTGCTTATAGAAGTATACATACTGATGTTCATGGTGACTATGGACTATTCCATAAGAGACTAGCTGGAGTTATTTATAAAAATAATAAAAGTAGGATAAATATCTAATCAATCATTTCCTTCAGTTTGATCCTTTCTCCCAGACCAAGTCCCTATCAGTGGTCATCCATGGCCACACCAGTGCTCCTGAAAGTAATTTCCCTCCTCATTTCTTTCTTCCCTTGTTTTGTGCCTATAAGCCATTCTGAGCTGCATTTTGTTTTCACCAAGTTAAACTGTTAGCAAGAGCGTCAAAATATTCAGACATATAATAAACACAAATCTTTTTCTTCCTCTTCTTCCCACTCCCCCCCCCCCACTACAGTTAGCATTTAACATGATAATCTGTTTATCCCTCGGTCTACAGTCATTTCCACTGCAGTAGCAGCAGCTGTGCTGCTGGAGAAATCATGGATTCAGTTAAATTCTCCCCAAGCATCTTGAGGCCTTCAGGCATGTGCTATAAATTTAAAGGCCTAATTATAGCCATGAGCAGCAGGAATTACAGTTATGAAAAGCAGGAACAAATGGGCGAGTAGCTCAGCAACTGAAAGAGATCAACCTTGGCCTCACTCTCTCCTCAGGCGCATGCCTTCTTGAGGGTCTCCAGTGGTGCATCTGCCACCCCAGCGAAGGGCACCCTCCTAAAGTCACTGGGCAGTTCAACTTATAAACGATCCAAACTGGAGAAGGGGCAGGCCCTTTGATACAAAGCATCTATTTGTCACAGCGATCTATCTTGTGAAAAAGTAAACACAAAGTGACACAGTGTCCAAGGAGTTCTACATTTTCCTGGTTAGAATTATTCACAGTAGATTCGGCAGTTTTGGGGGAGGGAATTTGTTAAACATATGTTTTTTGACTGAAAAGTAAGGCAAGTCCACTTTGGAATGTTTCTGATGCAGATCTGCTTTTAGCTTGGTTGGAGTGATTTAATCTCAGGCTTGGGTTAAACTTTAATGGTCCAAAATGCTTACAGTCCAATGCCTTGCCAGGGGTGAGGGTGGGAGGTGAAAAGAGACCGAGAGGCAGAGGGAGAGACAGAGAGAGGAGGGAGCAATGTGAGGGGGTTTTTTTGAGACCGTAAAGGTTAATCTAAATTATCCTGGAGATTAACTCTGAGACAGTGCATGGTTCCACAAACATCACTGCTGGTGTCCCAAGCAGTGATCTGATATGCTTTGCTTTTGTTAGCATTTGCAGGGAGACTAATCCAGAAAACCCAGGAGAGGCAAAGACATAATTTTATAGGTGAAGTTGTCAGTCTCCCCATGGTGAATTATGGGGCACAATTGACACTGGAACAAGTTACTGGTCAAACTGTCCTACAGTGGATCTCATCAAACAAAACAAGCCCAGACATTTGAACACTGCGATCTCTGAAAGAAAGAGAACAAGGATTTGTTTTCAGAACATTACACTTCTGTTTATGATCCACTAGTTATCTGAATAATTATTCTATTAAGAACCTGAAATAATTTATCAGAAGGAAACATTCATGCCAGAACAAACTAAAAGTGTTTACATCTCAGTCCCCTTGATAAACAGGTTCATAATTTTTAGAATATGATAATATTGACAACAAATGTGAAGAGACTTTAATCAAAAATTTGATTTACCCATAAGTGTAAAATGCTTGATAAGCTTTTCCCCACTCTAGACAGAAGGATAAGAACCAATTGCTTTTAACATTTCTTCATATGCACACAAATGATTAATTTCCTTCCTAGTGTTAGAGCCTGAAACAGGCATCTATAGACTTTTTTCAGACAGCAGCAGCAGCAGGAGAGATAAGAGAGGGATGCATACCTAGATCTCAGATGATTTCCATGATCAGACACTTCAGAGCTTGTGAGAACATTTCAATCACATCATATGTTAACATTCTTGTCTGAAACCACCCATAATTTGAAAGTGTTTTTAAATGTTCATATTTAATTTTTTTCACATTTAGATTTAAAAAAACATGGTTCTGTGGATTTCATTTGGGTAATGCAGTTTGGTACTTGCAAGGATCATTTTGCCAGTTTCTAGTCTAATCACATCACCACTGCAATCCAGCTTCCCTCTGCTAGATAGTTATTTTTTTTCCCAATACTTATAACATTTCTCTGAATTATTCTCTACCTATGTTTATGTTGTCTGTAGCAGGATTGTGGGATGCTGTGGCCCAGGGAATCAGGCACTACTTAGAAGGCTTCATAGTTTTTAAATACCTGATCAGGTGTACCGGCAAAATGTGTGCACTGTAAAACTGGACTTGGCTACTAATTTTACCATAGTAAGGTGTGCATAAAACACACACTTCCACTTACTATCCTGTTGGGAAACTCTGTACTATATAGATGAAATTGCAAGAGAGTGTGGGGCGGGCATTGGTACCAGACTAGTAGCATTAATAACTACCTTATCTTTTTCACATTCTTTTCTGTAAATCATGTTTTAATGAAGATCAGTTATTTTATTTTTAACTGACTATTTTAATTTGGGGTCATGGCAATAGCAAGACAATAAATAACAAAGAGATATAGAATGAACTCAGATACAGATATAAATCGATCTTCCCTACTCTAACACCAGTATACAAAATAACAGAGTTGGGAGTCAACTGGAGGTCTTCTAGATCAACTTCCTGCCTAACCAGGACACTACTGGCTAACCTGCCTAACCAGGACACTAACCAGGACACTACTAATCCAGACAAATGTCCAATCTCTTCTTAAAAACCTCAAGTGATTTTAAATGTTCTCACAACTTCACAACTCACAATTTCTGGAGGCAAGCAATTCCACTGATTAATTGTTCTGACAGGCAATTTTTCCTTAATTCTAGGTTGGATCTCTTTATGTTAAGCTTCTATTCATTACTTCTTATCATCCCCTTAGGTGCTTAGCAGAATAGGTTGACCCTTTGGAAGACTGCATCAGCAGAGGGACAGTATTAAGATCACATGAAGTGTTAGTACTTTATACTGCACCTGTCCTTCTCTTTCTTAGACTAGACATTCCCAATTCTTGCCGCCATTTATCTGGTTTAGCTCCATCTCCCAACACTCTTTGTTGTTCTTCTCTGCACTCTTTCCAAATTCTTTTTTTTCCATCATAGTTATCAAAACCATGGATGTAGTATTCCAAACATGGTCTTACTTGTGCAGTATAAAGTATTAACACTTCATGTGATCGTAATACTGTTCTTTTGTTGATGCACCTAGTATTGCTTTGGGTTTTTTTTGGCAACTGCAGCATACTGCTGGATCATACTTAAGTGATTAAAGGATACTTAAGGAGCCCTGGTGGCACAGTGGTTAGAATGCATTATTGGAAACTAACTCTTTCCACAACCTGGAGTTTGATCCTGATGGGCTCAAAGTTGACTCATCCTTCCTAGGTGTTTTCAATCTATTGCTTGATTATCTTTTCTAGGATCTTCCCAGGTATTGATGTCAAGCTGATTGGTATGTAGTTCCTGAAGTCATTTTTTACCTTCTTTGGAGATGGGAACCATATCAGTTCTTCTCCGGTCCTCTAGTAGTTCCCTGATGCTACAGTATTTTTGAAAGATATAGTTCAGTGTCCCAAAGATGTTGGAAAATCTTATACAAAATATGTAATTCCATAGTTCAGTTAGAGTTACCATAATTTGATTGCATAACTCAGGATTCACACTAGAGGCAGAAAAGAGATGCAGAACAATTTAATGTAATAATGTATGTATACAAATGTTTGCCTTCTAGTGACAATCTGTATTTTGCAATCCAGATTTGGTAACCTTACCTCAATGTTCTATTTGTGTACACAAGTGTTGGTGGTGACCAAAACACTCTATGATTTAGGGTATGTCTATCTGGAATATGTGCTGCCTTATATGATTCAGTCTGGGCTTTCTGATCTGCACAAAAGTTCTATTCTTGGTTTTTTCATCACTCAAAATATGTGTTGTGGGAACTGGGGACCTTCTCAATAGTTGTTCTATGATTCATGTTCCGTGCAAAGGAATGACACTGTGTTCTGCCATCAAATGCTTCTGCTTCTGAAATGTGACCAGTTTTCAATTTTTTGTAACATTTAACACTTTTTAATCAACTCAAAAACCTGATTTTCAGGATAAAAATACTCACAAGGCATATTTTAATACAAAGTATATTTCAATTTTAAAAGAACAAAATGAAGACACTCTACAAATAAGATTTATGTATTAAAATTGTGGCAAGTTCTTAAAGAGATGGGAACACCAGACCATCTTATTTGTCTCTTGAGAAACCTATATGCGGGTCAAGAAGCAACAGTGAGAACTGGACACGGAATCA
>JANHGC010004827.1:34385-52750 GCA_027560395.1 Boaedon fuliginosus | reverse complement strand
GGAGGCCGTTTCGGAGCGGGTCTTCCTCGCGGGCTCTGCCTTTTCTTTCCCTTTTTCCCCTCCTGGAGAGGTGCAGAAACAAGGGATCGCTGGAAGCAAACAAGGGGAGGGGAGGGGGGGAGAAGAAGGGAGGCGGACTTAATTGCAAAGGCTCGCCTGGCCAAATAAAAGCAAGGAATCCCGGAGGAGCCGCCTCTCGCTTCTCCACACCCACTCAGCCCCCCTCCCGGATCTCTGATTGCTAAATCTTTGCGGGCGGGTTTGCATTTCAATGGATTGGGATAAAGAGGGAACTTTGCAGCCCGATCCTGTGCAAGGTAACTTGGAGACGTCGAGCGGGGCGGAGGGGGGCAACCGAAGCGCCTTTCCTTCGGATCCGGAGAGTTCAGCCCCGTGGAATTTCCAAGGGTTTCCTCCGCGAGTGAGCGCGCTGAAGTTTGTGCGGCGTTCCCGGTCTCCAGCTACTCAGCGCCGCGTATGGAACGAGCTGCTTGACAGCCATGATGAGAGGAGCGTTCAGAGCAAAATCCGGTTCAGTTCAGCGGGAGCATAAATTGCCGAGCGCTTGGAATTGCAGTCATTGCCCAGCTTTTTTTCTTTTCTTTTTTTTGCAAAGCAGCTAAAACTCCCCAATACAGCCCAACAAATTGCTAATTAGATAACACCTACAAGAGCAGTGAGTAAAACACACACACGCGCGCGCACTCACCGTCTCATTAGGCATGGTATTTACATGCATTTTTCTTTTAAGAAATTTAATTTCCACAGGAATTTTAATGCCCTCAACAGGTTTTTAAAACGAGCCCCAAACTATGTCTTGAAAGGCGAAGGAGACCAGAATTTTGCCAAGCGACACTGGTAGGAGAATAGTAGAGATGCTAATAAAGAATTGCATTTGAGGCTTGCTATTTGTTTTGCTGCTTTCCAGCTCAAACATTTTGGTGCCAGCAATTTTTTTAATGGCATTTATTATCCAAATCTGACATATATCCCATATTCTGTGGATTACAAGAGTTTAAGACCTGTGTATTTGAATGGCACCAAATGGGATGAGGCTTTCATATATGATGGAAAGGAGCCATTTTTTAAAATAAATTTGGTATCTTTCAAGGCCTGGCTATCGCTACCGTATATAGCCAGTTATTTCAGCCTGACATTTGCTGCCTCTGGCTCTATTAGCACAAAGCGTTGAGGGAAAAACACTTAAATAACATGTGCAGTGAAATTACTTACCTACCCACCTCTCTTTAACCCAGCAACTGTTCCTTACATTTCCTATCTTATTTCCTATCTTATTTCTTTGATAAAGTGATAAGATGAAGATAAGATGGCTATTGTACTGTAGAAATTAAAACGAGATTAATTTAAAGCAGAAAAGCTATGACAAATGTAGAGGACATCATGAAAGATAAGGGAGAAATACAGTATTGTAAAGCAAATGTCTTTCTAATGTTGACGCAATCTAAAACCTGGACCCTTGGAAAAAATAAAAGGAAAAAAGGGGTAAGATTTTTTTAGGATACAGATTTGGATATAATTAGTCCTGAAGCAAAGAAAAGCCGACTGTTCATACTTGAAGTAATGTTCAGTAAACAGATTTTGAGCAAGTGATGCAAGTGGGATATATATATATAAGGAAAAAAGATTGTTTGGCAAGATTGACCGAAGTAGAAAAGGGGGAAGAGCACTGATAAGGTGGAAGAATAAGATCAAAAAGATTACTAGAGTACTTTGGGAATGATATGAGTTGTTACTAGTGTACAGTCATGGCAAAATGCCACCAATATGTCAATACACGAGTAATTTGGTGAATTCAGACCAATTCAGTAGCACTAACATCTGGATGAACGGCTCCAAAATGGCATCTACTCTTAAGTTTGCCCTAAGTTTGGACAATGAGATAAGTCTGAAATCTTGGATAAAATGTGATGTGCAGGGCACCAAAAATGGCTCCAAAGTATATGTATTCGCAGTATTTGACTTTGCTTTTGAATGACATTTCAAAGTGAGGATAGCCAGGATAAAGAAAGCAAAACCAGAAATGATATTGGTATTTTAAATTAAATATTAGTGGGTTGGATCCAATAGGGCAGGACCATCCCAAATTGAGCTGGGTAAAGAGGTTTTGAAATGGATCCTTTACCATCTTCAAAAGTCAGACCTGGCATAAAACGCAAAGCGACTTTTGCTAAAGTCGCCGAAGTTTTTTTCTAATTAGTTATAGCTTGAAGTTGGTATAATTTTAGAGTCTGGTCCTTTACTCTCAGTACCAAGCGCCCTCCAGTTTCCCTGAACGTTTGTGTACATGGACTGGGGGGTTATTTCAGCCCAAATCCATCAAGCAAATAACAAACACAGGAAAGCTGTTGCACTCACTGCTCATTTCACAAGGATTCCCTGAGCCACTTCATCGAAAGAGGAGCCTCTTTTGTGGTCACTGTTCTGTTAAGTGAAATGTGTATATATGCTTAGTTCTCCCAGATTGCCTTAGCAATATTTTAGTACTTTGTCACAGGCTTACCTTGGTGTGTCAACAGGATGTTACATATTTGCCTTCTTTTTGTTTTTCAACTTTTCACAGTCAGAATAGACTGAGGTACAGTACACCAGTAAGATTTATTGGCATGTTTGCCAAGAATAAATTTCCAGCGCAGTGTCCAAGGAAAACTGGGAAACAGCCTTCTAACCAAAAGAAGTAGGAAGTTGCATCATATTCCCAGCTGCAGGTAGTCCTCGACTTATGACCACAATTAGGACCAGCATTTTGGTTGCGAAGTAAGCAGTTTTTAAGTGAGTTGTGTCCAATTTTATGATCTTTTTTTTGGCCACAGTTGCTAGGCGAATCACTGCAATTGTTATGTGAATCATGTGGTCGTTACATGAATCCAGCTTCCGTCGTTCACTTTGCTTGTTGGAAATGGGTGGGAAGGTTGCACATGGTAATCACAGGACCCTGGGATGCTGCAGCAGTGGTAAGTCTGAGGGCTGGTCTTAAGTCAGGTTTTTCAGTACCATTATAACTTAAAACAGTTGCTAAATGAATGGTTGTAAGTTGAGGATTGCTTTTATTTCATGCTGCAAAGTTAAAAGTTACGATGCCTGCAATCAAGCTGACTTGTTCTTACATGATGCCTTAATTAATCTCTTAAAAGACTCTTAATTGAACTGGAAAGAATTACTACCAAGTGTGATATATTTTGGCTTGTATGTACATGACGTGACATGTTTTATCTTTGTTTTATCTTTCAGTAGGAGTCGGAGTGCGCAAACATCTACCCTGTATTTTGCTCATCTAGTGATATAGGAAAGCCTTCAGGTTGTGGATTCTTATTAGCACAGGTGGGTCCAAAAAGTCAATATAGTGAAAGAATAAAAGCAGGACCTAACATATTATTAAGCAATAGGATTAACAATAGGAAAAAATCAGTAACTCCTATAAGAATTTGGGAGGAAGATAGCTACTGATACAATCTAAAGTGGGCAGTTGAGAAATATGAAGAAAAATCAATTGCCATCACTATGGTTTGTATTTAATTTGTACTGTTCAGCATATGGGAGACAATGGGAGAAAAGTGAGAGAAATTAAGGCAGGTCAAATGAAAATTTTTATTCTCATTTTAGAATTTGTATTGCAATTGTTAGCTTCATTCACACTGAGTTAAGCTACCGGTATGGTTTATTATAATTATATAATATATAATAATTATATGCAGAATTACATATGTTTTGTTTAGCAGTATATGAAGATGAGATGATTTTTCAGGAATATTTTTACTGTTTTTATATGACATTAGAAATGCAATTCTGACCCAGGCAGTTTTAGTGCTTTATAGATTTTATCAACATTATTGAATAAATAAGAGTGTAACTTTCCATCAGTAATAATATTTCAATAGTATTTCAAAAGGCCTAATGCTTTATTTTCCTGCTGTATCACGCTTGAGGCATATAGGCTACATGTTGTGTCCCATGCCAAAACACACGGATCAGGACCAACTCTTAAAAGCCAGCTTTTATTGAGCAAAAACCCCAAAAGTCTGCTCTGTTTAGAAGCCCTGGCAAGTCTCCACAGTATTCCAGGCAAAATGCCAAGTGATTAGAAGAAGAATAAACACTCCCGGTCAATTTATTTCTTTATTTCTTTATCTCATTTATAGACCACCCAACTCCCAAAGGACTTTGGGCAGCTTACAACAATTAAAAAACCATATATAAAAGCATAATATAAACATCTGAATTAAAAACCCATTTATATGACAACACTAAAACCAATTTAAAATCCTTATCTCGTGTGGAGATTATTAGCCTTAAGACTGCTCGAAGAGCCAGGCCTTTATTGCTTGGCGAAGGTTCGGTAGGTCGGGGAGGATCTGGATCCCCAGGAGTAGTTGGTTTCAGAGGATTGGTGCAGCCACAGAGAAGGCACTCCTCCTGGGACCGCCAGCCAGCATTGTTTAGCTGACGGGAGCCGGAGGAGCCAACACCATGGGACCTAACAAGATGCTGGGAGATATATGGTGATAGGAGGCGGTCTCTAAGGTAACCTGATCCTGAGCCATGTAGGGCTTTAAAGGTCATAACTAGCACCTTGAATTTCACCCGGAAACCGACTGGGAGCCAAGGCAGCTCATGCAAGAGTAGTGTTATGTGGGTGTATTGAGGTACACCCATAATCGCTTGTGTTTTGGATCTAATTTTGGATCAGCTGAAGCTTCTGAATGTTTTTCAAGGGCAGCCCCATGTAGAGCACATTATAATAGTCTAACCTCGAGGTGATAAGGGCATGAGTGACTGAGAAGAGCCTTGCGGTCCAAAAAGGGCCGCAACTAGTGTACCAGGTGAACTTTGGCAAATGTCCCCCTGGCCACAGCCGCTAAATGGTGTTCCAGTTGCAGCTGCAGATCCCGAAGGACACCCAAGTTGCGTACCCTTTCTGAGGGGATCAGTATCTCCCCCCTTAGGGTCAGTGTTGGACACTCCATTGGATTGTGCGAGGTCGAAACTCACAGCCATTCAGTCTTGTCCGGCTTGAGCCTGAGTCCCCCTCAGAGCCTCCAGGCACCGGCACATCGCCTCAATGGCATCACTGGTCTGGTCCGGGGTAGTGATGTATAACTGGGTACCATCAGTATGCTGATGATACCCTAACCCGTACCTTTGGATGATCTCACCCAGTGACCTCATGTAGACGTTAAATAGGAGAGGCGAGAGGACCGAGCTCTGAGGGACCTTACATAGTAGGGGCTTGACCTCTGTCCTCCTACCAACACAGACTGTGAACGACCCAGGAGATAGGAGGAGAACCACCACAAAACAGTGCCCCCTACTCCCAGTCCCCTGAGCCGCTGCAGAAGTTGACGGTATTGAAGGCTGCTGAGAGGTCAAGAAGCACCAGGATAGAGGCATGGCCCCTATCTCAGGCCCGCCAGAGATCATCCACCAGTGCGACCAATGCCGCCTCAGTGCTGTACCCGGGCCTGAATCCCGACTGAAAAGGATCCAGTTAATCGGCTTCATTCAAAGTCTGCAGGAGGTGAAGCGTCACCACCTCTACAACCTTCCCTAAGGAGGGGAGGTTGGAGACAGGATGAAAGTTTTTCAACTCAGCCGGATCCAGGGAGGGCTTCTTGAGACGGGGTCTCACCACCACCTCTTTCAAGGCAGGTGGAAAGACCCCTCACTCAAGGAGGCGTTGATCCTGCCTGGAGCCAGCCTCGTGTCACCTCCTGACTGGCCGAAACCAGCCAGGAGGGGCACAGGTCCAATGAACATGTGGAGGCACCGATAGCTACCATGGCTTTGTCCACTTCTTCATGGCCCATTATTAAGTGAAATGCCTCCTTTTCTCATATGTGCTGGATGTTGGTCTGATTGCCAATAAAAAAAACATTGATTTAGACCTGATCCCTATATCAGGATCTGCTGGTGTACTAGTACTACAGAACCCCAGCTATAATGCAGGCAGCAGGATTTATTTTGATTAAGCATCCTTCCAAGAGCAAAGCTTTTATAAGTAGAAACAATGGAGAAACAAGCTAATGCATAAAGTAGGAATGAGAGCTCTAAATCAGCATAGGCGCCCTTCCTACATTCACATACTTTAAGAATATATAATTCTCAGCAATGGCCAGCTTTTCATTGTTTTACTCAGTCTTAAAACAGCTGCATTAATGAGTTAAATGTCTTTCATCATACGGAAAAATAGGCAGTAGTATCTCTTTGCAGATGCCAGAGTGTTAACTATATATTCTTGACATTTCAACAATTGGCTTTAATTAACAATGTTCAGAAATACAGTTCTTACTCTCTCTGAACATTTCTAGAGTGGAGAGGTCGAAGTGGAGAGGCAATAGCAGATAAACAGAGATAAAGACAATTCATCTGAAATGCTATATTGCACCAGATGAAAGTGCCTTTTTCTTCCACCATAGAAACAATGTTCCTTCAACAGAAAATATTACTAAAAAACAAGAATGCAGCTGTGAAATAACATCAAGGAACTGATTCCTGTTCCTTTGAGAATGCCTCCTGTGCAGGCTGAAAGGTAAGTCTATCGTCTGTCAAGATAACCCTGCTTTCTTATGTTATATGGACAATATTTATCCTTCAGAATAACCCTGCAGGATTTTTTTTGTTATAAAACAGTCAAGAACATTAATCATGTGGCTCTAGCATCTAAGCATTGTGAAATCCAGAAAAATAAGTCGAGTAAATCAGGCTGTTATACCATTCATTCATATGAGCCTGTTGTTTTCCAAGCTCCTTTGTAGTCAGACTGACTACTTTACAGAATTGCTGATAAATTCACAGCTTAGAAATTACTTTTGGACTTTGCCTTACAGTGAATCTCATAAAGTAATGTATTTATTGTACCTGATGAGTTACATTTGATTCTACTTCTTGAAAGCTAGAGAAATATAAATTGGCTTCTAGATATTGTGTGAATATATGGGTTTTGATTGTTTGCCTTTAACATTTTTATCAGTTTACAGAATAGGTCATGGGTGTTAAATTTGACCGTGTCACAGGCCAGGTCATGACGTATCGTGATGTTTTTTGCCTTTTGTGAGCCAGGATGAGCGTGGCCTTCATGTGATGTATCTGGCCTATGGACTACCAGTTTGACAGGCCTAGAATAGCTGAACTCTAATATCAATGGAGATTCTCATTCATCCAAGTCATGGTTGTCCCAAAGGTGCTTTTTCAGGAGGCAACTGGACTTCCTCATTTTTCTTTGAAGACATTTCACTTCTCATCCAACAAGCTTCTTCAGCTCCGACTGCATGGTCAAGGGCCATTCCAGAGGCCTTCCATTCCCCACTATCCAAGCACAGCTGAAGAAGCTTCTTGGATGAGAAGCGAAACGTCTTCAAAGAAAAATGAGAAAGTCCAGTTGCCTTCTGAAAAAGTACCTTTGGGGGAACTCTGATAAGAATAATGTTAAGAACTGGATGGATAATAATTAAAACAAAATAAAAGCAACGAAAGAAATGTGTGATTTTATGGTCTTCAAGATGTTTCTGACCTACATATGTCTACTATATTTCTGAGTATCACGTAATATCCTCTACTTCAGAAGACACAGAAGACAGTTACCTTTAAGCAAAGCAACCAGCTGAAACAGATTAGCTTTGCCTGCACACTTTGGGAAATCAAGCATATCATCTTCATTTTGATCCCCAAGGCAGATCATTGTCTTGGATGTCAAACTGAAGTGCCAAATGTATTGTGCCTCCTTTACACAAATCTACTATAAACTCAATGAAACAATTATTTATAGAAACCTGGTTCACACAAGTAGGAATAATAATTTGAAATGTGAGGAAAAAATTCAACATGCAGTCACATTATGTGTTAACATCCTATCTATAAAAAATAATTTAATGGCCTTATACATATAATATGCCTGCTCTAAAATAAAATTTGGCACTTACCTTGTAAATAATCCACCATATAAAGAATGTAATAGATAAAACGTCCAATGAAGCTTTTCAGTCTCATCTTCTTTAAACCAGGTATAACTGAAAAACTGAATAATTATTGATGCAAACAGTCCTGTGGACAATATTAGGATACTTTTCAAGTACTGGCCTTCACACAAAAAGTTCTTTGCCATCCAGAGATCTGTTCCAATATCAGATGCATAAACCACAAGCCCAAAAAGAATAATAAAAAAATCTACTTTAGTAAATCTTTTTTGTTGTTTTTCACAACTGACCACTTCATTGCAGGTAAAACAATTCAAAATGTTTTTCTTAGTAAAATGAAACATGGGGGTTTATGTTGGTCAAAACAGCAGGTTAAACTAAAAAGTCAGGACCACAAATGTAGTATGAAATCTGTTTGACCACTAAACCGTCATTGAGAAAGTAACAGCATGCAGTTTAAAAGATGTTGGTAAGGTGAATGTTTCCTTATGAGTCCTGAAAAGAATAAATAATTAGTATCTAAGTAATTCAGAGGTTCATAAAAACTAATTATCAATCTCAATAACTATAAAAGAGCAACTTGTGTAATGAAAGTTTATGACGTATGTAATCCTGTGCATGTTTTGAGTTCAAGAAGATATTTCCTCAAGAGGAAATACACTAACTAAATAGATGAAAAAAGGAACATTAAGACTTTTTGAAGTCCCAGTGGAAATCTTTTTTCCACTTCCCATAATTCCCTAAGACATTTCAGCACTTGGTTATATAATTTTATTACAAAAACCTCTACATTCTGTAAATAAATAAAAAAATATTCCAGATTAAAAATAAAACACATATGATAGAACACACATGCTACTGGAAGACAATATATTTCTCACACAATAGGAAAGCCAATTCTGCCTTTATGATTCCAGCAAGCTGGTCATTTCTTCCAAGTAACCTATATTATGTGAAAAGGCCCAGAAATAATCCATTCCTCATTGCAATTTACAATATTGTCTACATGTTTGTACTATCTGACTCACCTTTTCCTTAGAGGGTTGGGTTATTACAATGTTCTAATACCTGCCTTGCATTATTTAACTTGAGTGCTAATAATTGCATAAAAGTGTATGCTTTAATAAATCTGTTTAATTCTTAAATACTATAAAACTAACTGTTTTTACTGCAATTGCCATGCAGAAGAGAGTTAGTTTGGTTTATTGGCTAAGGCATCAGGCTAAAAACTGGGAGACGGTGAAGCAAGAAGCCAACTTGATAAACTTGGTCTGGTCGTTCTCCCTTATAAAGCCCTGATAAAAAGACAGTAACAAATCATTTCTGAAAATCTTGGCAATATAGTCTAGATAGTTGCCTGAAGTCAGGACTGATCTGTGGGCACACACAAACAAAATTCACACAGAAAGGAATTGGATAAATCTCTGCCTTCTTGACTTAAACATTTTTTAAAAGAGATTGTCACTTCTGCTTTCAAGACTTTAATCTGCATAATGTATATCTAATGTATATCTACATGACTCTATGGTATTCTAAATCAAACAATTAAAAGATCCTTGCAAGGGTTCTCAGGCCGCTATGTTGCTTAATGAATAATTATAGTTAATATTGAGTAAAATATAAGAAATTACCACTTTGAAAGTAAATTATCATATGCTATTTCTATCTAAACTTGCACGTCATCCTAGAAATGCTGAAATGAAACCAACACTTGGAGAAAAGAATCCAAAAGAGAAAAGAATGTTTGTGGATATTTATGCTTCCATCTAGAATTATGTAATTTTGTGGTTAACATTTATTGAAAACCAATATGAAGACTCCACAGAGAAAAATAAAAATGCATTAGGGATCAAGCAAATATACATTGTTGGCCTGATCATACAACCACAAATAAATATTCTGGATAACATAAATGTAACTTTCCTTGTGATCAATTAATCCTTTTTTTCACCTGACTTAAACTCAGTGAAGTCAATTCATTAGGGCTCTTAATAGTATAAAATGTCTTCTATACTGTCACAGCATAAACGCTTTAGCTGCCACCAAGTAAGTCAATGAATGTCAACAATACTGTAATAAAAGAAATTTTACCTTAAAACTTGCCACATAGATATACATTTTCAGTAGAAAACACTATATCCTCGGTAGAAAGAAACAATGTTTTGCATAGTTGGACTTTGTAGTCTATACTGAGAAGAGGTTTGGGTGTGGGCAAAATATAAAGTAAACAGCTTTCATCCACAAGCCATGTGATACTTTAGACAAGATGGGCGGCACACAAATCTAAATAAATAAATAAATCTTCTGGTATTTGGATACAGTGGCTAAGGCATCAGCCTAGAAACCAGGAGACTGTGAGTTTTAGTTTCGTCTTAAACACTAAGTCAGCTGACCCTTCACCAGGCACACACACACACATACTCTCATATCTAGGAAGGAAGTAATGGCAAATAACTTCTGAATACTGCAGGAACTAGTCCAGGCAGTTGTCAAGAGTCAACACCGACTCAAAGGTACATAACCTTTTTTGATGATAATCATTTCTTTAGCTGAATTATTATGTTCATAAATCATTTTATCTGATTCTGTCTATGATAACTTAATAACAGAACAACAGAGTTGGAAGGGATCTTGGAAGTCTTCTTGTCCAACTCCCTGCTCAAGCAGAAATTTATACCATTTCAGACAAATGGTTGTCCAATCTCTTCTTTAAAACCTCCAGTGGTGGAGCACCCACAATTTCTGGAGGCAAGTCATTCCACTGATTGTTTTCACTGTCAATAAATTTCTCCTTAGTTCTACGTTCTTTCTCTCCTTGATTAGTTTCATCCATTGCTTCTTGTGCTACCTTCAGGTGCTTTGGAGAGTAAATTTTCTTCTTTGTGACAGCCCCTTAGATATTGGAACACTACTATCATATCACCACCAGTCCTTCTTTTCATTAAACTAGACATACCTAATTCCTGACACCAGTCTTCATATGTTTTAACCTCCTTTATCTTCTAATCACCTTTTGTTGTTCTCTGAACTCTTTCTGAGTCTCAACATCATTTTTTTGTAATGTGAAAATTGAATTAAGCCTTTTTCTTATTTTTTCTGCAAACTACCACTATTGGCAGTGGTATTCTAGTTGAACCATTCTAGATAAGCATTGTGACTATCCTATAAACTGACAACACTCAATTCCACAGGCACTACTCACATGTAGTTGGGTTATGAAATTACCTAATACTAAAATTAATCTGATCTGTGACACTGGAAATATGAAGATAATCATGTATTTAAATCCTCCAAATTGCTGCTGATGGTGCATTAATTTTACCTCGAGCTCTATTTTTGTTTGGATTGTACTTCAATGATGAAACAGTCTTTATTCTTCTCATGGTCCCTAATTCCCTAAAATGTGCCCTCTCTGCTCCATGAAGGAACTCAGCTGTGCTTTGGCTGCAATTTTTAGAACACTAATTAGATCCCCAAGGCTTGCAAGTGTCCAGCAAAATCTCCACTTAGAAAGCTAAACCAAACATTAGTCCCTTGCAGCTAACTCTACATATGTCTAGTGCCCTGAAGGAAGTGACATGAAGAGGAAAATGGGCAGAAAGTGAGAGCTAATCAATCTTTCTTGTAAAACTCTTTTCTTCATTAAATTATGTGTTTCATTCAGGATCCCATCTGACTCAAAAAAAAAATCCAACCTACTGCTGGATTAATTGCACCTTTTGGAGTCTATTAATCTCTTGGATAATAAAAAGCAGAATTTTAAACTGGTAGGATAGGATTAGGCTGGAATTGAAGTTCTGGAATACAGCAAGCAATAAAGACATGAGATTGGATTGTTCCTGAGATTGTGCCCTTATCTGATAATGAAGGAAGGTTCATTCATTGGTATAGTGAGAGTGGCAAACAATAAAATCTTTGGAACATCACTGGAAGGTTATAACCAGACATGGTTCTGAACTCAGGTCTACTAACAACTTTCTGTCCTTCTTCCATCTGTGAAATGCCAGGCAGCAGCACTATTCAGAATCATCAGTAAAGGATAAAACAAAATACTGTAATTTCTTTATGACCAGCACACCGATCATTTCATGGATAAAATCATACCTATAACTTCAGACTGAAAGCCAGATAGTCAAAATCCAATAGATTGGGAGGGGTGGCACATTGCAATGTTTTATAGAAGTGTCTGTAAGTCTATACATGCAAAAGAAGATCCTTTGTTATCCAGCCTGGCCACCTGGAAGGTTCATCTATACCCAACCTGTCTGGTTAAGATACCAGGGACAGACAGGTAATGATGATCAGGTAGTGATTGGTAACTCCTTGCAGAAAGCAGGAGCTACCTTGAAAGACACTTTGGCTTGCCTCCTCCTTTGAAGTTAATCCAGGAATCTTAGTCAACTATTATCATATATATTGTAGCTTATCTATGTAAGTATGTGATGGTAAAGGTGATGAGACAACAATTAAATAGGTGTAAGGAAGAAACAGATTATCTATTGTAGATAGAGAATCAGACTATCTAGTCATCTCTATACAAAATGGGCATCACACAAATCAATTAAACAGATAAATAAAATGTAATCTTTGATCAACAGGATTTAGACACCAGTTTGGGATAGAAGCCATATTGTGTTGTCCTGCAGTGCGGTTTGGATACAGAGAGTACAAACATTCTTATCTTACTGGACCTCCCAGTCCAGTAAGCATGGCATCCTTCAGGATCACATGCTAGGATTCTTCTGACTCTTTTTTAGCAGGCAATTCCCAATAGTGGTTGTTAGACTTTCCATTATGGGAGATGAGGTGGAAGTTTGGACTCAATGCATGAAGATGGATAGAAAAAAAAAGGCTCAGACTCAAGCAAGACAAAAGGACTATGGTTTCAGAAACTTGCTTTTTGTGAAATACAACTTTCCTCTGTGAGGGAATAAGGTTCCCTTAAAGAGCAGGTATCTAATCTAGGAATCCTCCTGGATTCACAGCTCATGCTAAAAGAGAAAAAGGAAGCCCATAAAGAGGATCTTTGTCTAGCTTCTGTGGGTACTCTAATTCTAGCCTAGCATGAGATGTGTTAAGGCCATTCATGTCCTTGTCAACTTTCTCTTGAATAGGGCCACAGAAGGAGAATCAGAAAAAAGACTTACTGGAGGAGAGACAAAAGAACTTAAAATGGCACCCGCCGCGGTGGGAAAAGTTGAAAAATGGGGATATACTACACAAATGTGCCCTACGTGAGTTACCTTGAAGTCAGTCAGAAACTTCAGCTAATGTAGGGGCATGGTCTGCATCCGGGCGAGATTGGTTGGGTTTTCAAGGGGCTCCCTGAAAACCCCCGAAATTCTTGCCTGTCAGGGACCTGGAGGGGTCTAACTCTGACCTTGTAATGGTCAGAGGAAAAAGGACATTAACTGGGATCCAAAGGGAGTGTACCGTCTCCCCATTGCCCCGTGTTTGAGCTCCATACCAATAGGAAGAAAAGCGGCTTAGCCGTACGAAGTCCGGAGCGACCACAAGGAAAAGATTTGAACAAGAAGGTAGAGACCTGCAAGGAGGTGACATACAGAATGATCTGATTGTAGGATTGCTGATTGGTTCCTGATAAGATTAGAGGACTGGTGAAAAGAAACGGACTAATAAACACAACAAAAAGTCGGCAAATTTTATGTGAAAGAACCCTGAGCAGGAAGGATATAAAGATACCAAGAACTCTCACAGACTTGAGATTAATAAAAACCAACAACGGCAAAAAACAAAGGTAAAATTGACTGATATTAAACATATATATTCAAAAATAAGCAAATAATAAATGTGGTGAAAATGGTGGACGGGGCAGAAGGGAAGATGGAGGAGGGCAAGCCAGGTAGTGCAGCTGCTTGGCAGTGTTTTGAAGAAAGAGTTGAAAATTTACATGTACTGTTTCAGAAGTTTAAGTATGGTATGGACAGATGGTTGGAAAGAGTGGAGGAGGGAGAGAAACCCAGAGAATTGATTTTGTTTAAAGAGGAGGGGCCGCAGAAGGAGAATCAGAAAAAAGACTTACCGGAGGAGAGACAAAAGAACTTAAAATGGCACCCGCCACGGTGGGGAAAGTTGAAAAATGGGGATATACTACACAAAAGAAATTGGAAATAAGAGGAGAACAGCTTAAATTGCAAAAGGTCAAAATAAGTAAAAGAAAAAGATCACCGGAGAGACAAGCGAAAGCCGACTGGAGAAATGCTGCGAGAGACAAGGGGAAGAAAAAGAAAATCCAAGGGGACTTATGAAAAAAAGAAAAGAGAGACGAAAGAGGATGGGTAAAATGTGGGAGTGTGTTTTAATATTCTTTTTAAAAGCCTTTAGAATTGATGATACAGATTAACGTATGAACATTTTACTCTATTATACTATATGAATTTCTTCTCCCTCCTTCCTTTTTTACTTAATATTGATTTAATAAAAATGAATTTGAAGCAGAGGTGGGGGGAAATAAAAGTTACTTTTTTCAGAAAATGAAAATGTTAGTAAGAAACTGAATTAAACACACTGCCAGAAATATGGAAATAAAGGGATAAATTGTATGGAATATTTACAAAATGATGAAGTATGATAATGAAATCTGACTCCCTCCAATGCAGGGGAGAAAATGTATTTTTCTTTTTTCTTTTTTTAAATTCCTGTTTTTATGTTCACCTTTTAAAATATTAATAAAATTTGATTCAAAAAAAGAAACTTCAGCTAATGGAAAATATGATTGTACATTTACTTATGAACTGAACATGGAGGGACGCCGATCCAGAGATTGTCGGGTGTGAGTCTCCCCTCTTGAGTTTGGACCTAGGGGTTCAGGTGCGCTTGCTGCTTACGTACCTGCCCCCCAGCTGTGTGGCAACAGCCCTGCCTGGGCTGCTTGAAGTGATAGCCGGACTGTCAGTTGAGTTCCCCAGACTGATGGTGCTTGGAGACTTCAACCTGCCATCCACAGGTGAGTCCTCTGATGCGGCCCAGGAGTTCATGGCCTCCATGACAACCATGAACCTGACCCAGGTAGTGCAGGGCCCGACGCATAGAGGTGGACACACACTCGACTTAATATTTATCTCGGAGCAATGACGCCATGATCTGAATCTGGGGGACTTAATCATTCAACCCTTGTTGTGGTCAGATTACTCCTTATTAAGTGTAGATTTCCTGATGCCTACACCCGCTACTGGAAGGCAGAACCAATTAAATGATTCCGTCCCAGGTGTCGATGGACCCGATCAGGTTTCAGAAGGAACTTGGGGTACTTCCTGATTCCCTAGCCCACAACTCAGCCGATTATCTGGTTGCTGCTTGGAACAGCGTGGCGGCCGGGGCCTTGGACCAGGTTTTGCTTTTGCAACATCTCATTGTACACAGATCCAGGAAAGCTCCCTGGTTTTCCACTGAGCTCCTGGAGATTAAGTGCCAGAGGAGATGTCTAGAGCACCACTGGAGACCCAGTATGTCAGAATCTGACCGAACACTGTTAAGAGCCTATATTAGGACTTATCTAGTGGCAAAACGTTCTCATTTTTCCATTCTTATTATGTCCACGGACTGTCACCCAGTTGCCCTGTTTAGGGTGACCCACTCCCTCCTTAAAATGAAGGAGACTGGGGAACCTGTGCAGGGTAGAGCTGAGCAATTTGCTCAGTACCTGTCAGATAAAGTTGCTCAGATTCGGACAGATCTGGACTCCAGCTGGGCAGGATCTACTGGGATGATTAGGGCAGGTCTTAGTCCAGTTAAGTGGGAAGAGTTTGATCCTCTTGGTCCTGATGATGTGGACAAGGCCATGGAGGTGATCAGCACCTCCACCTCTTTATTGGACCTGTGCCCTTCCTGGCTGATTTCGGCCAGTCGGGAGATGACATGCAGCTGGTTCCAGGACGTCATCAATGCTTAATTGAGAGAAGGGCTAGTCTCCCATCCCCTTAAGGATGCAGTGGTAAAGCTCCTTCTCAAGAAGCCTTCCCTGGACCCAGATGTTTTAAAGAACTTCTGTCTGGTTTCCAACTTCCCGTTTTTGGGAAAGGTTGTGGAGAAGGTGGTGATGCTCCAACGTCTATGGGCTTGAAGGAAACTGACTATCTAGATCCTCTACAGTCCAGTTTCAAACCCAGTTACAGTACCGAGACAGCATTGGTCGCACTGGTGAATGATCTCTGGTGGGCCCGGGATGGAGGTTCTTCTCCTGTCTTGGTGCTTCTTGACATCTCAGCGGCTTTCAATACCATCAACCATGGTATCCTTCTGGGATGGCTCGAGGGACTGGGAGTGGAGGGCACCATATTATGGTGGTTCTCCTCCTATCTCTCAGGCCATACACAGTCGGTGTTGGTAGGAGGACAGAGATCTGGCACATGGCCCCTGCTGTGTCGGGTGCCCCTGTGTGAGGGTTCGATTCTCTTGCCTCTCCTATTTAACATCAACATGAAACTGTTGGGGGAGATCATCCGATGGCACGGGATAGGGTACCATCAGTACCTGATAATACCCAGTTATACATCTCTGCCCTGGGCCAGCCCAGTGATGCCGGTAAGGTGATGTCCCAGTGCCTGGAGGCTGTGAGGATCCGGATGGGGACCAACAGCCTTAAGCTTAGCTCTGAGAAGATCGAGTGGCTGTGGATGTTCCCTCTGTGGGGCCCAGTAGATTATCCAACTTTAACTGTGGGCGGGGAAAGACTGGGCCCCTCAGAATGGATGCGCAACTTGGGAGTTCTCCTGGACCCGCAACTACAATTAGAACAGCATTTGGCAGCTGTGGTCAGGGGAACATTTGCACAGGTTCATCTGGTGCACCAGTTGCGCCACTTCCTGGACCAGAAAACTCTTCTTACAGTCACTCATGCCCTCATCACCTCCAGGTTAGACTACTGCAATGCGCTCTACATGGGACTACCCTTGAAAAGCATCTGGAGGCCTCAGTTGGTCCAGAATGCGGCCAAGTGAGTGATTAAAGATGTGCCTCAGTAGACCCATGTAACACCTCTCCTGTGCGAGTTACACTGACTCCCAATAGCTTTCTGGGTGTAATTCAAGGTGTTAGTGATGACCTTTAAATCTCTCCATGGCTAAGGACTGGGTTACCTTAGAGACCGCCTTTTCCTACCTGCCTCCCAGGGCCCCGTGAGGTCACATAGTGTTGGCCTCCTTTAGGTCCCATCAGCTAAGCAGTGCTGGCTGGTGGGCCCACAGGCAAAAGCCTTCTCTGTTGCTGCACCGGCCCTCTGGAATGAGCTCCCCATGGTGGTCCGGACCATCCTTAACTTGTTAGCCTTCCGCCAGGCCATCAAGACCTGGCTCTGCCAGCGGGCTTGGGGCTAATTGTTTTCCCCCTGTATGAAAGGCAGTGTATATGTATTGTTGTTTGGGTGATGTTGTTTTAACTTTTATATTGTATTTTTAAACTGTTTCTGTATTTTTAGTAGCTGTATATTTTAGTTGCTGTTAGCCGCCTTGTGTTCCCCGTTGGGGGAAGAAAGGCAGGGTACAAATCTAATAAAACAAACAAACAAACAAACATCTTATTTTTGCACTATACCCACTGCTACAGGTGCTGCACTAACTTCAAGTTTGTTTTCAAATCTATTTTAATATGTTGTTCTTACCATAAATCCCTATATGACTGGGAATCTGCTATCTTCAAGACCAGAACCTGTCTGTTCAATACATACAGAATGTCTTCTGAAGGCCAAACTAAGTGAGACATATATTGCTATGTTCATATGTCAGATTTATATATTATATATTATTTGTATAAGCTGATTTTTATATTTGTGACTATACATGGCTTAGTCAGTTGGTTAAAGATGGTACAGTGTAGAAGGTAGTGTAGAAGTCATATAATTAATACATTTTGCCTGCCATTAAAGGACAGAGCTTTCATCTTTTCAAATCACATTTCTCTCTCTCTCTCTCTCCCTTCCACAGCTGTTAGCCAGGTTGATAAGTCAGAGGCGTGGGGCACAGAGTGACATGAGAGAAGGCACCTCTAATACTTCTTATTATCCTTCCTCCAACCTCATGACCTATCATCAAATAACTGCTTAACATGGATTTACTATTATTTCAAAACAGCTTACGTTCAGAAATGCTTGGCTGACCAGTTATATGTGCAGAACATTCCATGCCTGTCATCTGTCAACTGTACAGATAGATTTACCTGGTCATACATATCTAACTGAATAACAAAGTTCGAAGGGACCTTGGAGATGTTCTAGTCCAACCGCCCTGCTCAGGCAGGAAACCCAATACAATTTCAGATAGATAGGTGTCCAATTTCTTCTTAAAACTCTCCAATGCAGAGCATCCACAACTTCTGGAAGCAAATCGTCCCACTGATTGATTGTTCTACCTAATCAGGAAGACAGATCCATACCCCCCATTTTAAGGATTTAGTTTGGTATCCTCTTCCTGGCAAGGTGGC
>JANHGC010004827.1:9229-22768 GCA_027560395.1 Boaedon fuliginosus | reverse complement strand
ATTTTATGGTTGGGGGTCACCACAACAGGAGGAACTGTATTAAAGGGTCGCAGCATTAGGAAGGTTGAGAACCACTGGTCTAGGAGGAGGTTCACCATACCCATGGGGGAGGGGAATACAGGTGGGGTATGGAATGTTCCTAAGTTCTACGGAATGTTCTGTCGCTGAATCAGTGAGTTTCCTATATCCCTATAATCTTTTTTCCAAAGAATCACTCAAAGTAAGAAAAGCGCCTTCTCTGAACAACACTTGCCCTCTGGAATATGGTTCCCCTAATGAGATCTGAATGCACACACACACACACCCATTTTGCTGGTGCTCCAAAGACCTTTGAAGACCTGCCTTGTCGCCCAGGACTTTGGAATGTATAATTGAAGTCCCCTTTACTTTTTTTCTGTTTATATCTGGATGTATTATCTCTATCAACTTTGTTCCTTTTTCATGTGTGTTGTTTTCTTGTTTTTATGGTTTAATTGTAAGATTGTATTAGGAGAATAATAGCACTCAGAAATCTGTGTAACAATTTTTTTCAATTTTTCCCTGCATTCTGAAGTTGAGGATAAATTGGTCCTGAATGTGACCGCGCGAGTGATTAAGGGTATACCTCGATGCACCCACATAACACCACTCCTCCGTGAGCTGCACTGGCTTCCAAGAGCTTTCCTGGTGCAATTCAAAGTGTTGGTGATGACCTTTAAAGCCCTACATGACTTGGGACCGGGGTACCTTTGAGGCCATCTACTTCCACCCTGTGCTTCCCAGTGCCCCGTTAGATCCCACAGGGTTGGTCTCCTATGGGTCCCATTGGCTAAGCAATGCTGGCTGGCAGGCCCAAGAGCAAAAAGCCTTCTGTGTGGCAACACCTGCCTCTGGAATCAGCCCACCATGGGGATCCGGACCATCCCTAATCTGTTAGATTTCTGCCGAACTGTGAAGACTTCGCTCTGCCAGTGGGCTAGAGACTAATGACTCCCCTTGTATGATTGTATAGTATGTTACCTATTGTATGTTCTTTGTTTTTAATAATTTTTATATTAAATTGTTTTTAGATTTTTTATTGTTCTGATTTTAGAGTTTTATATTGTTAGATTTTATGATTGTGAGCCACCTGGAGTCCTGCGGGATAAGGCAGCATATAAATTATAGTAATAAATAAAATAAATAAATAAATAAATGTCTAATAAAATTCATGAGATGACTTGGAAAAAGTAAAGTTATTCAGAGAAAATTGTAAGATTCATGATAGGGCTAAACAATTCCCCTTCCCCCCATTAAAATAGGAATTGATGGGACAATTTCTGCCATTTGCATCAAAACCCTGAAAACTGTTTTAATCTACCAAATTTGAAGAGTTCTCGTTGTTGTTTTACTTTTTAAAAAATGAAGTGCCATTAATATGCATCATTTGAATGCTTTATTCCAGGACACACCTGTCCATTTGCACCCAGCTGCAGAAATTAATCTCAAACATCACTTGAAGAAGCTAAAAAAAGAAGGGAAAGTTGGTAAGTTAGTTCACTGTTTATATATAACAATTACATTGTTGGGTACTGAATGATGAAAGGAAGATAAAATTACAAGTCCTCACATTTACGATCATCACAGCTTCCCTGCACTCACATGGTCAGGATTTGGGCTGTCCACAATCAATGAGCATTTACAAACCTCACAGTATCCCAGTCACATGACTATCATTTATTTTTGCTTGTTTATTTAATTTGCACACTTCATAGCCGTCTACCAACAAGCAGAATCAAGGAAGCCAGGAAGTCACATTCAAATGAGGTTTCACTTAAAACTATGTCACTTAGTAATAGAATTACTAATAGAATTTGTCAATCCCAATTGTGGTTAACCTATACCCTTTATACACTCTTATTTGGTGAAAAAAATAACTTGTGTTAAAAATATTATAAAGGTGATCAAAATAATGACTACCGTAAAACTATCTGATGAAATGCTTCTCAGCATATCATCAGAAATTATGAAAATTAATTACATCTATTTCATGGTTTTTAATGTATCTTTTAAAAAATGTAGTTATTATGTATATGCATTTAGGTGTTTTAAGGTAAATATTTTATATATTACTGATTAGGGCATTAAAAAGGTTTTACTGATTAGGTTATTAATATGATCCTTCTTTCTGTTACAGTATATGAAAATTCTAACTTCAAGTGGAAAAGTGTTTTATAAATATGGCATATACAACAGTTTGACAAACGTGCTCTTCTGTTTTCTGGACTTAAAAGCACATTTTTAATATCAAAATTAAATCACAAATGAATTTGTATTTTGTTATTAATCTGATTAAATAATAACTTGTCAGGAAGTGATTGGAAGAATCATTCATGGTGGAACAAGTAGATTATTTATTTCAAAACAAAATATTCAAAATTTTCTTTTGGATACTTGAATACTTTTGTAAAGAAGTTTGGTTCAAGGAATGTTATTATTAATTAAATTTGCATGTGCCTGAGTCTCAGCAATATGAGGGCTTAAGATTATTTCTTTATTTAAACATTGTTCACTGCCACTATGTTAATCTCTATATATAAAATCGGACGTGTGTGTTTATGTCTGTGTCTGTGTGTTCCAGCATAACTGTGCTGATAGCTTCACAGTATTCCACAAAGGGCTCCCTCTGACATCGGATGCTGAGAGAGAGAGCTGCATGAGGCCCATAAAACAACTACATCTAGAGCTAGGCCCAACAGGGCATTTTCCTTTCTAATACAGCATTTCTGTAAATAAATACTCGGGCGAAGCTGGGTCATCAGCTAGTTGTATAATAAATATAATAACTTAAGTATTTTTGTTCATATGTAGTAGTCCTCCTTTTTAATGTATTTTTGTCATACACTTTTTCAGGATATTTTTTAACTTGACTGGAAAAATATTAAAATCCTATAGAATAGGATTTCTATAGATTAGTGAACACTAGCAATATAATATTCAATCTCATTTTAAATACAGTTGAATGAAAGTATGAAAGGTTTAGATCTGAACTATGTCTGCAAATTTCCAAATTTGAATGTATTACAATAATCGTAAAATTCTGTGCATCTTCAAAAAAAGCATAAAAAGCATGGTGGCTGGATATAGGCAAAGATAAAATCATCCAATTATATAAATTATATAAAGGAAGAAAAAATGATATTAAAAGCACAATACATAAGAATTAAATTTATATTCCTAACTAGAATTTTTGACATTTCTTCAGATCAGCCTCCCCTGAAGCATCTTTTTTCCTGTTTCAAGTTTCCTGTATTCCTATCTTTTTGGGAACTTCAAGATTTAATCAAAGAATATGGTGGAGCAATGTTAAAGCCCTCAGTTTTATATCTTCATAACAGTAACCTCTCCTCCCATTTTTAAAAGAATCAAACCTTTTGTTATATCTAGCAGAGCAAGGGTCTGGATTATCTGGAAAACATCTTTGCCTTATGAATTGGAACTGTCTGTCTGAGCTTGTTTGGCCTACAGTCTGATAAACTGTTGAATGCCTGAGCTTGCAGCCTTTACATTCATAACAATGGCACTTTTTTTTTTAACCAATGTGGGAAAATGTGTCTCTGAAGTGTTGATCTATAATTTTCAACATTCCTTAGTAATAAGAAATGCTGAAAATTGTAGCTCAATAACATTTGGTGAATGCTTTAGGAAAAGCCTGTAAGGCATTAAAACAAGCTGTGTGGTCTTTATATAAGCTAGGTGGAGTACCAGATATAAATACTTTGAATAATGATGTTGCATACTACTGAACATTGTGAAAAGTTGACATTGATTAAACCAAGCATCTCATCTGAGCCCTAAAGGAGAGCTATAAGCTTACCCTGCTGACAGCAAATCAGCAATATCCTTGTCAGTTAGGGAAAAAAAATAAAATATGTAGTATCTTGTGAAATTAAAAAAGCTATGAAAAAATAGAATACTAAAAGATCTAAGTGAAAAATACATTTTATTTTGAGTTTAGAATTAATAGTCATGTTTATAACATTCTGTCAAGGTATCCAAAGTTGCTACGTGTTCTTTGATTCCCAAGAGCCGCAGGTGTGGATTGAATGATAATCCATGGTAACATGCTGTCAATTTTTTAGAAAAATTAATCTAGGAGACCATTTTAAAATCAGTTTTGAAAAACTATTATAAATTATGGAAGTTAATATATATACTATATGTAGCCACTAAGGCACGGATGTCAAACTCGATCACGTGACATAACGTATCATGACTTTGCATTTGTGGAGCCAGGGTGGGTGTTACGAATCCAGCCTGCAGGCCGCCAGTTTGACACCCCTGCGACTAAGGCATTTGCTTTGGGAGAATGCTAACTGAAAGATATATTAGGCATTGTGATGATTTTCAAAGAACAGATTTCCCACATTTCTTTAATTGACTATCAGGCAGTGCTGTAAAAGGAATCTCCCTGTGCTAGATTATCCTGAGCTGCTATTGGATTGCAACTTCCAAAATAGATCATTGCTTATAATCCGAAAGAAAAAACAAGCAAGGAAGAGGTGCAGGGAAAAGGTGAGGAAACGTCAATATAGTCCTCTAAAATCACCTCCCCTAATCAGAGTTCTCCAAATATGTACACGTCAGCTCCCAAGCTAGTAGTTACTGCGGACAATTCTGCAGATCAAAGTCCACATATTTGGAGGGCAGTGAAAGCTAGTATAAAGCTCCTTCCAAGTTGGGCATCTGCTGGGAAACTGAGTATGTCCAAACTGTTCTGCTTCACAAGTTCTAAGTTTAAACTTTTGTACAGTAAGGATGCTAGTCTAGTCTACTCATGTGTTTTCAGTTGGATTCTTGTACAAATGAAAATTAATTCTTATCCTGGATCTTAACAATATTTACTTTCCAATGATAGTCATGCCTGCAATGACTTTTTGTATATTTTCTGAAACCCAAAGGAAGACAGGCTGGGATTTTTATTTGAAATTCTGCCTGTGAGATTCACTTCCAAACAATGCCAGGTTGACAGAAAGTTAACAAAAGAATTGTAGACATTTGTAGTTGTAAAACCTCTTGCTCAATAAAAAGAAAAGAGAATGTGTTAGGTGAACATTAGAGCCGAATTCCTCTAGATGTGTTCAGATTACAACTCCCAAAGATCAACGGACTAGGATTCCTGTTTGGACAGCACCCAACTGCTGAACGACAACGGGGGAGACTGCAGCTTCAGCAGACAACACACAATTAAAACCACTCCGGAGGCTCGCGCTTCTCCGCAGAACAGCCTTTTTGTGATTGGCTAACGTCCCTCCTGAACGTTGAAGTGACGCGCGAGGGGATTGGGCGAAGGACCTCCCACTTTCTCTACCGTTTACGCCCCAAGCTGTCTCAGCTGCCTCGTAGAGTCTTTGCCACCGCCAATCAACTGCGAGTTCCGGATTTGGTCCGCCTATCCGAAAGGGGGTGCTGTCGCACCTTTCCTGCGACTACCCACAGGGAGCGAGGTACCTCCGTTCGAGTTGAGGGGCAGGAAACGACGAGTGGCGGTTTTTTGCCCGACGCTGGAGCTAGAGAGTCGCCCGAAAAGGAGGAGGCGAAGTTGGGCGGAGCGGCTGCCTGAGCTTTCTTCTTTTCGGGCCCCGCAGCAGAC
Organism: Boaedon fuliginosus; assembly: GCA_027560395.1. Taxonomy (NCBI): domain Eukaryota; kingdom Metazoa; phylum Chordata; class Lepidosauria; order Squamata; family Lamprophiidae; genus Boaedon; species Boaedon fuliginosus. The sequence goes on along the minus strand of JANHGC010004827.1, from coordinate 17,157 downwards.
ACGCGAGGGGACAGAGGGAGAGGCCACCGAGCAGGGGCCGAGGAGGGTCTCGCCATGGCGATCCGCAAGAAGAGTAACAAGAACCCTCCCGTGCTCAGCCATGAGTTCGTCGTGCAGAACCACGCGGACATCGTCTCCTGCATGGCCATGGTCTTCCTGCTGGGGCTCATGTTCGAGGTGAGAGGCGGGAGGAGGCAAGGCGCTGTAAGACCTCGGTGGAGCTGCCGGATACCCGATGGGAAGGGCCGGGCGGAGGTTAGCGGGGAAGATGCTTCAGAGGGACACGGAGGAGGGGACCGAACGGGAATGGTTAACACCAGGAAAGGCAGAACGGCTTTCTAGTCGCAGGGCGTGAGCCTTTAATGCCTCGGTTGCCGTGGTGGGTAGTGGGTGGGGTAAACGCTGTGCCTGAACCGGTGTACGCGTTAAAGATACCCAAGGTGTGAGCATATGGATACCCCGTATCACAAACGGAGGATTAGGAGGAGGAAAGCGATCGTCTCTTACTCGCAAATCTTTATCGGAACTACCTAGTAGTCGCTAGTATAAGGAAGGCGGGGGGATAAGCAACCGAAGAGCGGGTCCTACTCGTTGACTCCCATGTGGAAGGGCAGCTTCGCTTGTCTGTCCTCATATCTGGTCATCTCGGTCATTCCTTGCCTGTTCTTGCCTGAAAAGAAGGGGGCAGGTAGGGCTGCGTATAGCCTCAGCAATGACAGTAGCGAGGTGATGCGAAGATCGGCCAGCAACTCAAAGGTGCAACCACCTGCCGCCGGGAGCAGTGGCCCCTTCTCCAGGGATGTTGCCGGTCGGGTGCTTGTCCCTCTAGGTTCATCAGAGCATTAGACCCTCGTCCAAGAGGGTCTCCCTCCCACCCATTGCAGGTTTGTACCCGGTCTCAGTGGAGCTTCTTCAGGCAGCTGCAGTATCCTGCAGTGTTAACCGGGCTTAAATGCAACGGCGAAAGCCCCTTTTTAACGCATTTGTATTTTAACGCTCCTTTCCTGCAAAAAAATTGATTGAAGGGGTTTCGAAGCAAGCGTGTGCAGCGACTCGCGATGTTTAGCGTCCCGAAACTGGCAGGGGAAGAGAGGCAAAGAGACTTGCATGTTTTTGCAAGAGGAGCTGCCCCGCACGCTTCATTCCAGCGCGGGAGTTCCTGCTCGCGGATAGGTTACGTGGCACTCGGGAGCGCGAGCTCGGTGTCGGGGGGGCTGGGGACTTGGCCACCTCTGCGATTTCGGGGCGGGAAGGGCCGGGTTGGGGCGAGTGGCGTGCGGGAGGCTGCAAGGCGAGGCGTCTCCCAGACCCGAATCTGGCGGGTGGAGAAGGAGGGGTGGGGAGAGAAGGCGCGCTGCCTTTTGTGTGCAGCCGGAGAACTACAAATCCCATGGGGCGTTGCGGCAAGTGACTCCTCCCCTCCGCTTTGGAAAAGGTGAAATGGTTGGTGACGTGTACAGAGAGCCGTCCGCGATGCACATGAGAAGGGGCGGGGTTGGTTCACGCCCCTGAGGATGGCATGACACGTATCCAGTTTTGCCTGTTACGACTGTAGTGTAGAAACATACCGGAAGAAGGGCTGCAGCATGCCCCAGTTCCATAACTTGCTTTTCAGCGGTGTGGTGGCACACAAAAGCCTTGTAGCTTCACCCACCGTTAGAAAATTTGCTCCAGAAGATAATAAAGGATTGAAATGGTGTAACTTTCACATTTCTAGTTCGGATCTCTTAACATGGAGAAAATACGCCTTCTCGAAAGCTGTGAAATTAGAATTTCAAGGAAGAATAGCAATCTGTCTTTTGTGCTGAATAATCATTAGCTGGAGTCCCAAATTTCTTGGGCAGAATTATGGATTGGCTTTCAATTCAGATTTATTTTTCCTGAATGCAACCAGTATCATTAATTTAGGTTTCAGTGTTGTACAAAGCCAGGAAATTCTTAATGATGGTTCAGATGGTTCAGTATGAACTCAGCCACCACTGTGTAAAATGTATTTAATCAGTATAATACTAATTTAGTTCATCATATGTAGAAGAGAATACAGAAGATGAAGTCTGTTCGGTATTATTTTGCCAAACTGTGATGTCCTAATAGGTTTATCCTGAATAAATTTCTAATGGATTAATTACTGCTTTAAATAAGGCTTTTGTGGTTAAAAATAATTTGATAGCAGAATTACCAATTAATATAATTACATTATTTGGACAGCAGTAGTTTATATATATAGTTCATTTGCCAAGTTTCTTTTTCATTCAGTTCTTCTTCCCATTGAGCTTCAAACAATAGTAAGCAGGCTAATTTAAAAAAATTGCCAGAATGCTTATTTGCAATTAGCCAGTCATCCTTTATTTTTGATTCAGGCTAGTTAATTATTTTTTAGTCTGTTAAATGTATTTTTTTCAGATACATGAAAGAATATAGATGTTCCTATGATTTACTGTGCAATCACAGTTTTATTCAAACAAATTGTTTTATTGCAGGTTACAGCCAAAGCAGCTGTTGTCTTTGTTACACTTCAGTACAATATTACCATTCCTGTTACAGGTAATCTTCTAATAAATGTCGGAGTATTTGTCTGCAATATTATTGTACACCAGAAACAATTGTATCCTAAGAGAATGATAAAGAAATGTGAATAACATACAGAAGCACCAGCAGAAATATTTGATGGGTTTTCATAATGCTGCTCCAGTTGTGGCTTGAGACCACAGAAGTGGTTTAGGTATATAATCATATGGTTCAGTTCTGTATCAGTGCTGTTTGAAAGGCTCTGTGATTTGGAATCTTCCAGTCTTTGCTAATTCCTCCTCTCACGGATGGAGATTTCATCTTTTTTTGTTTGTAGAAAATCAGAGTTGGTTTTTACATCAAATAAAATATGATTTGTCTAATCATATAATTAAAATATGATTTGTCTAATCATATAATCTATAATTCTTTACTTTGTGGTAAAATAATGGGCAGCCAATAAAGTGGATGGATGGATGGATGGATGGATGGATGGATGGATGGATGGATGGATGGATGGATGGATGGATGGATGATGGATGATGGATAGATAATATAAAGCTCAAACCCACAATTTGATCCTAGTTTCTAATTTTGACTTGGACTAAATGTACAAGCAAATCTTTGCCAGTTCCAACAAAATGATATATCTTTGCATATTGCAAATCTAGAAAGTAATCATTTTTAGAAGAGGAAATAAATCTTACAAAGCTTGTTTATATGGTTTGAAACTATGGCTAGGCATCTGCATTGCATCTCCTAAAGGAGTATTGCTTGAACTGTCTATAACACAAACCACTAAATGTTCCGAAAACACATAGACTACCCTTCTCCTTATGTCAAAAGAAACCCCATGATGAATTTATAATATAGTCGTGTCCTCCATTTTAAAAGAACTTTTTTAACTTTAGTCTCAAAAAAGTATGTCGAAATGAAGAACTTACTTGTTTACTTGAGTTAAAAGGTGAGCAGACTCTGGCCAGCTGACTGTTAAGTGCATCAGCCAGCTGGCCAAGCCAGGGCCTACTTTCTGCTTTCATTTAGCCTCCCTCTTGCATCAGTGGTCAGCCAGCCAGCTAACTGCCAATTAAAAGAGAAGGGCAGATCTAAGGCAGAGGACGAGCATTGGCAACTCAACTTGGGGATCCCTATGAACCAGCAGTGATCTGCAGATCACAGTTTAGGAATCACAGCTTAAATCTCTTTGTTCGCTAATGAACTTTTGAATTTAAAATTTGGACAGGAAGATAGTGAAAATCTGATCAATGTCAATATTTTAAACTGTTGGCTGGGTTTTTCTTCCTGATCTACTGTTTTTTACTGGCCTGGAATATAGAAATAAAATTAGATACGGTTTTTATTTCTGAAATAAATTGGATCAGGCTGGTTAAAACAAATGTGTTCTTAAATATTGTTCTTGTTTCCTCTCAGAAAACCAGCCTACAGAAACAGTGACATTATATCATTACGGTATCAAAGATCTGGCTACTGTTTTCTTCTACATGCTAGTGGCAATAATCATACATGCTGTTATTCAAGAATATGTGTTAGATGTAAGTATTGTTTGTTAGAGTAATAACGGGCATTACCACAGTAGTTTATTGATTGCATTGTGGACTTGTATTATGGACTTTTGATATATGACAACTTACTAGCTAAACTATCGTAACTATTAATAATGACATAACTTTTTTCTTTAGAAAATTAACAGACGAATGCACTTTTCCAAAACAAAACACAGTAAATTCAATGAATCTGGACAACTCAGTGCATTTTACCTTTTCTCTTGTGTCTGGGGAACAAGCATCCTTGTGTCGGTGAGTAAGTCAGAGGAAGATACATAATGGGGAGTAAAACAGTTGACTATGATCACACAATTGTGGTGCCTTGAAAACAGTCATCACATCAAAAATATGTTTCATTTTCTTTATAATTCCCTTTTGAGTCATTAGTACTGTTTTATGGTAATGGAATGCTCAAAGTATCAATGTTATGTTTTCCAAAAGAGTTGTAAGTACACAGACAGTTCCATTCAGTGATAAATAATATATTAATAATGGCTCATCTTATTTGCTGCAGTATACAAGTGAAAAGATTCAAGGAGGAGCAATACTTTCCTGGGACATTAGATACTGAAGTTTAAAATATAAACCTAGAATGCAAAAAAAATTTACAAAATATGCTACTATATGAAATTATTATGTGGGAGTGGAAGTTGGAGTGTATAAGTTACTAACTTACTTGTTAAGGCTTTCCAGCCAAGTCTAGGAAACATTCTGAGATAGTTTTTATGGTACAACCAGGTGTTCACATTTTGTTGTAGTTGTCTTATATGCATCTAGTATTAATTTGAACTCTATGAAATATGTAGCTCATGTAAAACTGGTGCTTCTCTTTCTTGCATTTAGAAGCACTTTGTTTAAAACAAGGAATCACAGTTCAGTTTGAGGCTTCCTAGGTCATTTAACTTATATTTCCATGTCAGCCTTCCATGCTATGGGCCATGCTTACAAAGAGGTTATTTTTTATTTATTTATTTATTTGATTTATACCCCGTCTCATTTCCCCGGTCAAGGATTAAGCAACTTGACAGGGTATTGGATTAATATTTCCTGTGTCTTATTTTCAGGAAAATTATGTATCAGATCCAACATCACTCTGGAGAGACTACCCACATACATCAATGCCGTGAGTTATTTTAATTAAGAATTTAATAAAGAATTTCTTCTGTATATCCCACCTGACTTTTATAATTATTAAAATAATCATCTATTTAATTATGTATAAATATATCTAGTAGTTTCAGGCAAAAAACAGAAGATATTTTATTAACAATGCATCTACAGTAACCTCATTATGCCATTAGTTTTTAGGTACTTCAAAACATTTCAAGTATTACTCCATTGTAAAAACTTAACTCAATAAAGGTTCTTGTATGAAATAATCAATACATTTTGATTTTTACATTTGTATTCTGCAGCTTTCAAATGAAGTTCTTTTACATCTCACAGATGGCATATTGGTTTCATGCCTTTCCAGAATTCTATTTTCAGAAGATTAAAAAAGTAAGATTGCATATAATACCTTGTCCATAAGCTTGCAAATTAAATGTATAAATAATAAATATGGTTATCTTGATAAGAAGCAGCAGAATTTTGTCTATGGGATTTGCAAAGAAAGGTACCTTTGAAATTGAGTTTGCTCTTAATCTGAGAAAATGTCAGAGAGAATGTAAGGTTTAGATACGTAACTTAGGCTCTTGTGTTCTTGTCCTACTTGAGTATATGGAAGGTTTTTGCTTCCTGTTTCAGCCAATCCAAATCTGCCTCTTTTTTCCGTGCTTCTGAAACTAGTTCGAGCAGCTTCTAAAATTGAGAAACAACTCCTTGATTAATTTTAAAGAACCAAGAAATGACCCTTCGGTGATTTCTTCTGATAAGATCTTGGTTTAACATTATGTATCTTCCCCACTCTCAAATATTCCCCATATTCAGTTTTGGACTGTTGCGGTAACACCTGTTACAGTATGGAACTGTAAGTTATAAATCGACCTATCCTGGAACTTTTGTGAGTGGACAGCATCATCATTTATTTTAATAAAGCATTTTGGCTGATTTCATATAGTCCACTGAGACATGAATAAACTTACAGCTTAGCATATTATATACCCTGTCATAGTGTCCTTTTTTAAGACCACTACATAAATTAAACGGATTATTTTTAGGCAGTAATTGACTGGTCAAGTGTTTTATACCACTAACAAATATGGTATTTTTCATTAAAGACAAAAGCAAGAAAGAAAGGGGATATATTGATCAGGCAATTTTGCGGTAAATAGATGAGTTTAATATCTTTTCCAAGTATTCTTAGATGATGGACAACAATTCCTATAATTCCCAGACAGCACATTCTGCAATTTTTGGGACTGACAATTAGAGAGGAATATAGATGAGAAACACGGTTATGAAAGTTAATTGAATATGGTAAGAATTCTTGGAGAATTCATAAGCTTGCATCTCTTTCATAGGAAGATATTCCTCGCCAGCTTGTTTACATTGGACTATATCTTTTCCATATCACTGGAGCTTATCTGTTAAAGTGAGTGGCATTGTTATTTTGCTGGGGGAGGGAGTCTGGTAATTTGTAGGATACAGTCCAATAATTTGTAATAAATAAAGTAGAAAAATGGTGCTTCAATGATGCTTTATAGATAATCTTGCAATATTTCATGTAGCATAGTTTATAAGACAAATTAAGCCGTAAATGTACATACCAATTTTCAAAACGTACCAATGTTTAGGATTCCATCCCACATTTTAATAGATAGCATGGCAATATCAAAGGTCTCTAGAAAGAAAAAACTAGGCAGCTATCCCTTCTTGGAATCTGTCTTCCTTACCATGCAAATAGATGTATGTTGTTCTTTACACAACTCAAGGGAAGTGAGTTTAACAGTAGTTTCTATCCTTTAGTCGCTCCTGAGAATTTGAGGTTGGTATTCTATCCTAGAAAGTACCAAATGTTCTCAAGATGCACCTTATGATAAACAATTCTAAAGGTCTTTTGTTTCTTTTCCAATTACCAATATACCAACTGGTGTATTTTTTTTCCTTTTTGTAGTTTGACCCATCTTGGTCTTGTTCTTCTTGTGTTACATTACTTTGTGGAGTTTCTGTTCCATATCTCCAGACTGTTTTACTTCAGTGATGAAAAATACCAGAAAGGGTACGTGCTTCTACTTTCGTATCTCACATATACCATCTCTCACATTATAAATGTTGTATAGAAATATTGTTTGTATTTAATTAATACTTGCTGCATACATAAATACATATATTGTGTATAACACTATAGTGAATATTTTCTACTTTTTAGGTAAATCAAAGATGTATGCAGTATGTCATATATTAGCTGTGCTTATATAAGCTTTTTGTTCAAAGTAGAATTAAACACAGTTGGTATATTCATTTTCATGCAAGGACCTCAAATCTGTTCATTTTAAAGGATGAGCTTGATCTGTCAATATCTAGAATATATCCTTCAACTGAACAGTATACAATAGCCTTTCCAGAAGGTTTCTTGTGTTTTTTATCATTGAGGGATAGCAATGTTGTATCAAATCTGTGTATCAAATCTGTGCCAGAGCTCAATAGCATCATATACAGAAGAATCTGTCCGAATACATTTCAGAAATTTTTTATCTAAGCAGACAGAATTGTTTTCCCAGAAAACTTAGTACATAATGCATATAAGAAGAGCCTCGGTGGCGCAGTGGTTAAATGTTCAGCAGGTTGTCAAATCGAATCCCCAGGCTCAAGGTTGACTCAGCCTTCCATCCTTCTCAAGGTCGGTGAAATGAGGATCCAGATTGTTGGGGGCAATAAGCTGACTCTGTAACTGCTTGGGGAGTGTTGTAAAGC
>JANHGC010004826.1:98072-110770 GCA_027560395.1 Boaedon fuliginosus | reverse complement strand
ATCTCCAAAGGGTAGGTGGCCTTTTTGCCCCCCCTTTTTTTGGGGGGGGGGGGGCAAAGAGGACACTCTTCAGTAACAAGCAACAACTGTCTACTGAGCATGTGCAGTTTTGCCTCTCTCTACTGAGCGTGTTCAGTTTTCAAACTGACTTATATGTTTTATACATATAAATTCCAGGTTTGCCCCAGCGGCGACAGGCCCAAGACACATGGAGCAGCCCACCCCGGCAAGTAAGGCTGCCTATGATGTGGGAGGGGATGCCGGGGGCTTAAGAAGGCCTGCAAACGGCCGTGCCCAGTGCCCCTGTCAAGCCATGGCTGCCTTTCCTCAGAGCCGGCCCGCAAATGTTGTGGCACAAATATATTTCTTTAAAAAAAAAAACCCAGCAAGGCCGGGTAATCAGCTAGTACCATATAAACTACCAGAGGTTTAGATAACGTTTTACCATAATGGAACCTGACATAATCTTTCAAACAGGAGAGAATGAATTACATTATATATTATTTTTTATTGCTGTACAATTTACAACAGTCTGCCCAGCCCTCATACCTTCCATATGTCATGTTTCTACTACCCCATACTTGGCAAGCTTTAAAAAAAATTAACAGTTGCTCTTACACAATGAAAATGTGTTGAGCATGTTGTGTGAATCCAGCCTATATTTTATTGCTGGCTGAGGAATTCTGGGAGTTGACGTTCATCTATACTAAAGCTGCCAAGTGCGAAAAACACTGGGCTAAAAAGATAACAAGTGCTGCAATCAAATACCTTTGGAGAGCATCAGTTTAGGGAAGTCTAACTCATCTTGCATTTGTCTTCAGAAAAACCAGAATGAAATCATTTGTATTCACATAGTAAGGGAACTGTGGTGGTAGAAGGGAGAGCTGGCTTGTTTCCTGTCTATGGCAGGAAATGAAAAACCTGAATCTATGACTGCCTGGGTGGAGACAGCTTGCCCCACTGGGACAACCCCACATTCCATAACAGACCAGTATCAGACAGACAGACAGACAGACAGACAGACAGACAGACAGACAAAAAGAGTAAAAGCACTAAAAACAGAAGAAAAACAGGGAGGGCAATCCTACTATGAAAAAAATAAAAATATGCCTTATAGTGTAGGAAAATAAGCTCTATTTATTGAACTACATTGCTTTGTATATAACCATAAAATACGTAAGTCAGTTAATTGCCTTTTCTGTTAGGAACATATTTGTGTTTCCCTGAGAATGTAGGAGCTGTCAATGTTTTCTGGAACAGATGAGTCAAGAATTGTATTTGGGCAGTCAGAGACTGCACTTAGCAATTTTCAGCTGGATCAAACACCACAGTAGATGGGGGGAAATGCAATATAGTCTAAGTTATGTTGTACACCTGGCAGAACTACAATTACAGTAGAGGGTATTGGTTCATTAGGCTTTTTCTTTTTCTTTTTTATAATTAAGTAAAATATTGCTATACCATCTGTTGTGCTAGAGCTCTCATGGCAGCATACATGAAAACAGATGTTGTCCAATTTCAAATAAGGCAAATAAAATATAAATATATTAATACCTGTAAAACAAACCAGAAGCAACGAAAGCCCAGAGGAGCATCAGGCTACAATATCATACATTAAAATGGTTTAAAAAAAACATTCAGAATATATTTAAGTTGCATTAAGCATATTTTATGGTTATGTTACAGTTTTCTTGATTTCCTGTCTCAAAACAACAGGAAACTGATGATTTTCAGCAAATACACTGATGAAATTTGACAGCATAATCTGCATAGTCTCTGGAGGCTGCAAAAAATAATGTTTGAGATCACAGGATGTCTCGATGCAGGGCTATAGTGTCACATTAAATCCAAGCTGGGCAACCAGAATCCTGAACTATGACCTCAAGTAGTGAGTTACATACCTCAGGCAAATTCCAAGCAAAAACAACTGTGTAGAAGTAGCTTCTAGTACATATTTAGAAATTAGAAATGAGCACAAAACTCTTACTAAATATGTATTACTATAAGCATGCTTATCTCTAGTTGCATTATTAGGAAGGTTTAAGACCATTCCCCTTGTTTCTTAAGAGATGAATATGTTCCAAGATGGAGGAGAATGACATTATCAAAGCAGTGTCTCAAGATGGGAACAGGCCTGAGCCAAAAGGAAATATTTTTTTAAGTTTTCTCCTATCTTAAATGTCATAAATATTACAAAGGAGGGATAATGGGAAACTTTCCTATGGATTTCCAAACGTCAATACATCAAATGCCTATCAGTTCTGTTATTTTCCAATTCTTTGCCATCGCAGTGGTCTCAAGGATGACAAGAAAGCATGGCAGAAATTAGTTCCTGCCTATATATATACATTCATGCACGTAAAAATCTGGATTAAAACAAATATTTGTTTCTCCACCTGGACCTATTCTAAATTTAATAGGATTTCCAGTCATTGCCAAGCATAAATTACATTTTGAATTATGATCAGAGGTAACAGAACTGGATTTCTTTAGAGCCTCATATGAAAATAACTATAGTGTTTTCCATGCACAAAATAAAATGAAACCAAACATTTTCTTTCCCAACACTGCTATATGCACAGGCACAGATGCACATCACATTTGATGACAGAACAGCAAGTGCTCATCATAAATGGTCTAAACTTTTAAACTGGGACAATGGCATCATAAAAATAAATACCCATTTAGCAATCCTTATTGCCCAGGTAAAATGTCTCCTTCTCTAAACTGATATACTGATTAATTTTTTTTCATTTATTGCATTGTACCAAAGGTGCCTTCTTCAAGAGGCAACTGGACTTTCTGTTTTTCTTTGAAGATGTTTCGCTTCTGTTTTCGCTTCTCATCCAAGAAGTTTCTTCAGCTTTGTTTGTACTTTCAGTTTGTACTGTCAATTCTGAAACATTCTTACCTTGCATTGGAAAGACCTCTGGCAAAACACAAATAAAAGACCCACAATGCAGACCTGGGGCCAGCATTAAACATTTCCTCCCCCTCGCCACTCCCTCACTGTTTAGATGGGCAATTCCCAGAGTGATCAAGGACAATTTCCAGAGTGATCATGAGTCTCCTGTAGGTGCACTCAACCAGGAATTTTCTCCCCACAAAATATCTAGCATTTCTTTGATACCTTTTAGATGCTAAGTTATGTAAAACACCCCTTGCTTTACCATCTAACTTTTTTCACCAATGGTCTTTTCTATTCTTGCTCTGTTGATTAGTTACTTTGAATAGATACTTTTACAGAGCATCTGTGAGCTTGACTTTGCTTTTCCTTTATCCATACTGGCTAATGACTTTTATGTATTGTATTATGCTGTTTACTTCCCTTAGTTGTGATCAAAGTAATTACCAAAACATTTGAGTTTATTACTTCAGTTACTTTGTGAAGTATCTGCATAAGGAAGGCCTAAAATTTTTATATTTCGCTTGCCACTTGAAATATAGTCATGGATAAGAGCTCCTGTCATGTATACATTTTATGAACCAAACAATTTAAAAACTAAGCAGGTCTCTGTAAACATTTCATTTTTAAAAATAGGACCCAGAATTTAATGTGCATATGGGTGAGAAATACATCCCTGCTTAACTTCCTGGCCAAATACTATTGTATTTGAACAATCAATGAAGCATAAGCCAACCAAGTAGACTAGCATCACAACATGTTAAGCCATGAAAAAACAATCAAATTAAAATTAAACTAACTAAACTGATCTGATTTAGCCATGCCATGCAAACTAAGACTAGGGTTCTTCATTTATTTTAGATGCAGGACTTTTTAAAATAACAAAACACGTATTAAAGATTCCACTGCTTAATTTTTGCAGGATGAATATTTATGATGATTCTCAGGTGGGATCCCTACGAATTTTCTCCCAGCATACAGGGTTAAGGAAATATGTGTCCTGGATATTATATTTCCTCTCTCAACAGGGCATGCAGCTGAACTAATACAAAAAAGAATAACAATAAAGGAAAATGGAAGGACCTCATAAGTATATTCAGAAAATGTCTTGAGCCTCACAAGTACTGTGCCTCTGTGCTACTCATTAAAACAGCTCACTCTTTTTAGGCTTCTGAACAAAAACAAAAAGCAGCTGGTTTAACAACTGCATTGTGTAACAAGTTGACTCTGTAATGCAGTGAGATCTTTTTCAGTCTCATCGAAAAGCAAAAAATAATAATAAATCCAGGTCACTTTAATGTACAGGCAGCCCTTGACTTACAGCCATTTGTTGTCCTGTTTAGGAATGGAGATTTTGAGCTCAATTGTAGCTGTAAGCCAACAATTACCTGTATAGCAGAGGTACAATCCCTGCCTGAGTTCTGAAGCACAGTTTCTTGGAGAATGGTTAGGGGGAAAGCGTATGATATAAATATGTAAGTGCATAAGGGTGTAGCAGAGTATTTTGTATACTTCTGAATAGAAGTATTTTTTCCTTCACAGCTTTAGGACTTTAGAATCCCACATTTCTTAATTTCTGTTATATACTTTTGCATTGGAAAAATACATATGTGATCTACTATTTATACAAGAAGGGAAGTAAATGGCTATTTATTTGCTGTATCTTAATCCCCACCCCCAGCAGCTTCTTGAATGATAGGAAGATACCCAAGATATGCAATTTCTTTACTAGGTAAATTATTTCAACCTTTATTCTCTTTTGCTCATGCCAGTTTTTAATGCTAACAGCTTCACAAAGATGGATACAGTGAGCCACCATAGGCATCCATATGGAGTGGTGAAATGACATCATGTGGGTCATGACAAAATCTGGTCCTTTACATACTTAAATGCAGTGTATGTATTTTTATTTTATTTTTATTTTATTAGATTTATACCCCGCCTCACTCCCCTGGTCAGGGAAATGTATGAAAATGTGTTCTCATCATGTCATGAAGCATATTTCATCATTTTAGGATTACTTTGTTAGGATCTGAGGCCTATGGTGGTGATCCAGTAAGGGGTGGAGTTGGTTAAGCCATGGTAGCGCAGTGATTAGAATGCAGTATTGCAAGCTAGCTCTGCCCACAGTCAGGAATTCGATTCTGATTGGCTCAAGGTTGACTCAGGCTTCCATCCTTCAGAGATTGATAAAATGAGGACCCAGATTGCTGGGGGCAATATCCTAACTCTGTAAACCACTTGGAAGGTGCTGTAAAACACCGTGAAGTGGTATATAAGTCTAAATACTATTGCTATTAAGGGAGTGGTTTGTGTATTCCTAAAACCATAACCTGATAGGTTGGCACAACTCATCCTGAATGCATTAACTTAATTTTTTATGTTCAGGCAAAACTACACGCTAAAGTAAACTAAACCACTAAGTTGATTTCATTTAATGTGTGAGGCACAAAAAAAGTAATCAAAGTTGACACTAATCAACTTTGCACATTGTGTAAACACAACCTGAAGTTTTTTAATTGTCGTGGATAGCATATTGTATGAAATTGGCCAATACAGTACGTAGGCAGGCATAGCAAAGACAACCTTCTGTGCATATGGAAAATATTCACATAAATGATTATTTCATTCCCACAACCAGAATAGACAAACACATTTGTCACTGAAAATAAATGGACTTAAAACAACTTTTCCCACATTGCTGCCAGATTACCAATTCCATCATCCTGAGCTGACCTACCAATTGAGTGAAGGTTTATTAGACACAGCATAATTCCTCGTCTCCAGGAAATACAGTGGTGGGTGTTCTAGACCTGAAAAGAATGTAGTCTAAAATAGCCCCCAAAGGATAACAGAGTAATGTGCCCGCTTTCTGATGTAAGGAACTATTTTTGTTTTACATGCAAGACATCTGAAACTACAGAACTAAATAACAATTAGACATATCTGAAGAAAAGTGATGTTTTAATTGTTTGTATGCTTGTCACTGAGTTAGGTATCATGGGTGCTGGACCCCTCTATTAGTCATGCCCAAGTGACCTACAGGAAGAGAAGGAGGTATCCAGGAAGTCCACAGTGTACACTGTGTGCTATTTCTGGGCTGTATTAGAGAAAGGTAGTGTCTGACTTTCTGAGAATTGAGCCTCCTCTAAAGGAAATGTGTTTCTGTTGCTTACCTGAAAGCGGGGGGGGGGGGGGACAGAAGAGTTCAAGGAAAGAATTATGTTCCTGAGATTACAGGTATGAAAAATAAAGAGGGTTTCTGTCTGACCTAAAACAGGTCACAATGGGAAATCTCTAATAAAGATATTCTCTTGAATTCTGAAACTATAAGGTTCTGCTGTTACTAGTAGTTTATTATAAGTATTCACTTTTAAGATTGATAAGGCTGCCCAATTCAAGCAGTGTGATTTTGGAGCAGCATACAGCAGAAAAACGAACAAAGCAAAGAAGAAAACCCCCATTTAATGAACAATATTATAAATGTCAAATATACTGTAAAATGGTAACCAAGCAGGTAACAAAAGAATCACAAGGAGGCTTCCACTCAACTAGCCCAGGATGCAGCTTTTCTAAAGTCAAGAAGAGGAGGGGTCTATGGTATATTTTGGGGTGGGGGAAGAGATCACTCCACAGACATAAGGTGACAAGAGTTAGAAGAAAGAATCTGAAGCATGCCCTCTCGGTGTTGCAATAGTTCATAGAAATCTCAAATGTGCTTTTTCAAAAGGTGACTGAACTGTTTTTTTCGAAGAGGAGGAGGAGGAGGAGGAGGAGAAGACATTCCATTTCTCATGCAAGAAGCTTCATCAGTTCAATAGAAAGCAGTTAGTTTAACTATATTTTGGTTGCATTCACATAATAGTTTTGACACAGTTGTGGTATTTTCTGAGCCTGCATGATATACGGTAGTACACTAATCCTAAACTACTAAAATGGATTTGTTCAACTCATTAATTTACAAAATATTAATTCAGGTAATATTGTCATTAGGAGAGGTTTAGAGCCATTAGCTCTTCACGTCCCCTAATTAAGAGTGTTGTCAATGCAGCCTTCATCCACTTATTAATTCTGTGATTCTATCAGTTTCTCATGGCTTGAAAGCAATGGCTGCTGCTTATATGTAGGGCTAAATTCAAATACTGGTTTTGACCTTTATAACTCTTCAGTTCTTAGGATCATACAGATGCCTGCCTATCAAGTTTAACAGAAACTCTTCTTTAGTAACTCCTGTTTAGTGATAGCTACTCAGAAAATAAAGGTCTTGGTGCTAGCTAATGCTCAATTCTAGGGAGGCTTGTTTAGTACCTATTTTTTAATAGAAGAGAATATTTATAGCTCAGGATTGAACTATCAAGATTTACACTCTTTCTTAGGCAATGTACAGAGACTCTCAATTTTATTCTCCTGATGTCAGAAAATTAGGTGAGGGGCCCTTGCTACTTTCTGAGCTTGGCTTTGTTGCAAACATTGCAGTGCACTGCATGATATCACAACATCATCAGTGCTAGTAGGGAGTAGGGGGTTTGCTCTCAATTTATATTCTTAATGGCTTCCCTGTCAGTGTTGGTAGGAGTGGTCTTGGCTTGGTTTACCATGGTCAAAGTTTCCTAGTTGAAACTAATCTTAAATCTGTCCATGTATTGTGAAATTAAAGAGTTGGTGTTCATGGATGTCTTCTGCTAGTCTTCCGTTTGTCCTATGTAGTGGCTGTTGCAATCTTTACATTCTATGTAATTATGTTACTTAGTTTGGTAATGAAACATCTGCAAGAAAACGCCAAGCTCAGAGAGCACCAAGGGCCCCTCACCTAATTTTCTGACATCAGGAGAATAAAATTTGCGAGTCCCTGTACATTGCCTAAGAAAGGGCATAAATTTTAAAATGAAAAAAATGGTGTGGTTTGTAATTAAGCTTCTTTTAAAATGCAAGTCTTATTTAATTTTGTTTATTCAGTTGTACTTTAGTATTCATCTACTTAATTTTTCAATTATTTTACCTGTTGCATTTTTCACTCTTTTTTTTTGTAATTTTACAATTTTAAAAATAGGAGGAAAAGATTTCTTTTAAAATACTATCGTTCACTGAAAATGTTTGTACTTGCCTTCAAGTCAATTTTTAACTCAGGACAACTGTCTGAACAAGCCCCGGCAGATTGGGGGGGGAGTGGTTTGCTTTTGCCTCCTCCTAGGGCTGAGAGGGAATGAGTGGACCAAGAGCACCCAGCCAGCTTCATGATCAAGGCAGGACTAGAACTCATGGTCTTGGGCATATGGTTCAGTCAAACCCCAGCCATTATTTTAGCATGTTATACAAAGCAAACAATCACATATTGAGCCCAGGTTAAAAAAACATCCTAGGTCCTGGGGACTACACAAGTCATCCAAATTAACAATACTGAGAGTTTTCCAACTTTGTAACTTTCAGCCCTGGAATTGTTCCTTCCAGGTACTAACTAAAATGTATCCTGTTTAGCTTCTAAAGCTGAACAAGGCTGCCCAAATACTTCCACCCGCTGACTTGTATTTCTAAAACCACAACTGTATTTTGTTCATTCAGGTTAAAGATTAAGCAAATTATATGAACCTAATCACTCGCCTTCAGTGCTTTCTGGGTTTGCACAAGGGAGATTTTGTTAACTCAATAATTCCTGCATTTAAAAAAAAAAACACAGTTTATATCTTTTGGTTTTGCAAAGCCAGCATGTTGTAGAAACCAGAACAGTGAGCTTGGCAGAAAGAGCCAGCTCTAAATCTTTACTGAGTTACAAAGCCTCTTGAGTAGACCTGGAGCAAAACTCTCTACTTCACAGGGACAATGGCTATGATATAATGCCAAAAGGCTACTGCTCTTGAGAACCTCAGAGAAAAGAGCAGGATACAAATGTCTCCTGGTAAAATCCACTTAAGAATGCAAGCACTTAAGTCCTTGTTTGCTAACTATAAAGCTGGATTTTTCAGTCCTTGTACGCTGTAGCTAAATCTAAATGGCTCACTTTGTAACATAGTGCCTCCAGCCACTGCCCTTCTCCATGTAACTGATAGAAAGTCTTAATATATGAGCCTAGGGGATACTGCTAAATATCAGAAAGTAACACTGCCAATGGGGCTTTTATTTCAGTATTTACAAAAGATTCAGTTTTCTCTGTTCCCCTTAAAATTACTGTGTTCCCAATACAGGCCAGGCAATTGGGGAAACTGTTAATACCTTCATACATGGTTAAGAAATGTTCTGCTATCACAGGAGCTGGAGGAGTTTCAGAGAAAGAAAATTCAACCCCTTCAGGGATCCTCCTTTCCCTTGAAAACAATGATATTAAACTGTTCTGATTTTAGGTTTGTGAAACAGGGTTTATCAGTGGATATCAAGAACACACTCAGCCACTAATGAAGAGACTTCACTCTACAAGCCAAAGGAACTGGGAAGGAAGAAGGAAGGAAAGAAAGTGGTCAAAATGGAAATATTTAAGAGAGGCACATCTTACTAGTTCTACCTCCACTGTTTACCTGTGCCTTAGGCAAGGCAATAAACAACAGATTAAGTAATAATCAACGTGGAGACAGATAAAACCTTTAGTTAAGTCATTTTTTAAAGAACAAAACTTTGCCAGACTCCATTTGGCAATGGTAAAAGTGGGGTGGCCATCAGGGATGGCTATTGCTGCACAGCTGTTGGATCAGCGTATTTGCAGAACACCATGAAGTTTTTGAACGCGATCCCGCGCAGCACGCTTTTGACAGCCGATCTGCAAGCGCGTCCACGAAGCGGGTAACCAGCGAACCGAGAGAAACCCATCCCTGGTGGCCATTTATATTATAAGAAAATCTCAAAATTCCCTCTTTTAAACTACCAGCATTTCTATGCTTGGTGTAAAAGCAAGACCATGTAAAGCATCGGCTGTATCTGCCATTCCCATTGATTTATATACTTCACTTGCCATAAGATAGCTACTTCTCGGATAGCCACCCATTATTTTTTGGTCTAATAAGTGCCTATGGAGAAACAATTCCCTGCTTGACAGAAATAGTAAAAAGATGTGAAGGGGAACCAAGGGCTGCAGGAAGTGTTATGTTTTGTTTTACAAGAAATAAACAGAAGGGTTTCTTGCTCATTCTACTACAGTAATAGAACGAGCAAGAAATGCTCATTTGGGAGGTCCACAACCTGTCCTCTTCTCCCATGAGACTGGCCAGGGCTGCAAGATATTGCCTGTTGGTGGCTTCTTCCACAGCTTTCCCTAGTTAGTGCTTTCACTTAAGCCATCTGGACTGTTTTATTCAACCACTGACTCAACAGATCATGTAAGCATTCCTTATTGGCATAATGCTCTTGCTGAAAGGTCACTAACCCCAAATACCCTGACTGGTCTAAGAAGAAGCCAGTGTAGGTTTACATAGAGTGGAAGATTCATATTGGATGGTATTGGGAGGCTTCTGAATTATGGAATTAGTTTGTCCTTTTCTATGAATTAAATACATTTTACTCTTTAAAGTCGCCCTGACAGGCCTTCTGAAGTTGCTATTTTCTTCCTAATAGTTTCATGGGTTGGTTAACAGTTGGAATAAAGAATTATTTGGTTTAAATAGTTTCAAATATCTGTTGCACCAAAAATAATCACCCTGTGAACCATCCTTACTATATATATAATCGGGTCTTTTCCCGTGTAGGCTTGAGAGTATCAAGGCCTTAGACCCGTGAAAATCTACGAAAACACACACACACACACACACACACACACACACACACACACACTTAGCAAGAGCAGTCCTGAATAGTGAGGAATAGAAGCAGGTACAGGTTATGCAATAGCAGACCACAGACTGAAACTTCCTGAAACCTTTGGGTCTTCATATGCTATGTGAACTAGGATTGATGGTGTCATATGCTTTACTTAGGCATGAAATATTATGTGAATACATTAGCTTTGTTTTGTTAACCTGCGCCTATGGTTTAGTATGTTGTTCTTCACATTTCCTCTCCAAGTGAATAGCAAATGGTCTTTGGAGTTTAAATTGTTCAGAAGAATCTTGACGAGGTGAAGCAAATGGAGCTTAATCCCTGAGCTGTCGAGAAACAGGAAATGGAACAAGGCTGCAATCTAAAAACAGCAGGAAGGCCAGAATGGAAAAAAAATGATGCATGCAGGGAGTTTCAGTTGGTTCTCCTTGACCAAATTTATACCATAGGCTTGTAGAAAGGGTCTTCTAGTGGAGCAGGACGGGGAATATCCCGTTACTCCTGGACCAGACTGAACAGAAGGGTAAAAGTCTGGTTTGGATTATATGGTTTCCATTATATGAGTCCTGGCCAAAATGACAAATGATTTTACTTCTTGAATATTGGTTTAATTCTAAGCTTCTTGTAATTAGGGAATGTTATTTTTCTTGAATAGATTTATTTCTATTGCCAATGGTTCCTGGTGAGAATGTATACCTCTATGGATTGGGAAATCAGGCCCACATTCACATCCAAATAAGATTGGGAAATCAGGCCCACATTCACATCCAAATACAGTTAAGCTTTTACTCTTTTCCTTTAAGCCAAAGCCTTACACTTTCCAATCTCAGTGGCCCCTTACTGTACCATATCACGAAGGAGCAGCCTTTTCCTCTGAGGTTTTTAAAGTGCTTGTAGGAAATAAGAAACATCAGCAGCCTGTCTTCACAACCCTCCTCCCATCGGGCCCCCAACTAATATCTACCAAACTGAGAATTTTGCCTCAGCTACTGTGTTGAGTGGGGAGAAGGGGGATCTGTTCTCCCGCCTCCAATATTCCTTCAAGGCAAACCGCCAATACCATCTCCCTGCCTTTCTTCAAGTCTGTTTCAGGGCCTGTTTTCCCACCAGCCAGGTCTTCAGCCTCCCTCCACCCATGTTCACTTCCTCACATAATGCATAGTTGGTCCCAACAAGGGTTGGAGCAAGTGTGGCTCCAGGTATTCTGGCAGAACTACTATCATGCAGACTGGGCATTCAAGGGGACTTAGAAAAGGTTATCATGAAAAATCTTCTGTTTTCCTCTTCCTCCTTTCATTTGTCCCTTTTCCTCCCAAGATAGGCAGCAAATCAAGGCTTTGGGGCCTGGTCAGCCTGGAAAAAGAAAAGTGCTAAAGCACAAGGAAGTCTCTAAAATGGAGGGCTGACAGTTTGAAGGGAAGGAAGGCAATAGCCAAGAAGCCCCCATTCTTAAGTGATTGCTTCGTCCCACTATCTATCCCTAAGGAAGAAGCACCCTTCCTAATCTCAAGGGTGGATTTGACGCTCCTCTCATGCCAAAATATATATATGAAGCGTCTGGAAACAATCAATCTCAGTGCACCTTCTCTTGCCTTGCTTTTAAAAACTTTTTATAGAGAGCAGAGGCGAGCAGAGACTGCTTTCTCCACCTCTTTTTATTCCTTCTCCCCACCCACAAAAGTTTTTGATGCCAGTTGCGTCCTGCTGTTTTATCAAGTGACCATGCAACCTTCCTAAAAAAAATCCTAAGGGGAAAGACCATTGCCAAATAATGACTTTTTCTCCCCTCCTCTCTGTTTCTTAGTGCAGCTAATATATTCCAGTACTTATTAGCATCTGAGAAGTTGACTCCCCCTCCCAAGATGCTCCCATTAGGTCCACTGCATCCTCTTTCAAAAACGGAATCCGAAAGAGAAGTTCTGACCCACCACCCTTGGGGATGCACCCCCATTGCAAAAAAAAACCACCCCAAAATTAAAATAAATTAAAATCGAACGCCCCACAACTACTACACCCCTCTCGTGTATTTGACACATAAATAGGCGCTGGGGAAAGT
>JANHGC010004826.1:57580-69127 GCA_027560395.1 Boaedon fuliginosus | reverse complement strand
AGATAGATAGATAGATAGATAGATAGATAGATAGATAGATAGATAGATAGATAGATAGACAGACAGAGAGAGAGAGATAGACAGAGAGAGAGAGAGAGAGAGAGAGATGTCTCTTTTATGGAAAATTTGATGATGAATTTCCCGATAGCCTAATTGTCAGTTTCTGTTTCTCAGGCATAAAGAGTCTGGGGTAATGTTAAGATGGTGGCCAGCTAGTATGAAAAAGAGACAAGCTCAGTTCCTAACCTGTTTAAAAATGTTACTGTGTGAATAGTTTATATGACCACGGCAAAGGAAGAAATAGGACCTTCTGAGTTTGTGGGACTTTGAGAACAGCCTTGATTTGTATGCTGAGCCTGTCCTGGTTATGTGTGGGTTAATAAGTAAGCCTTAAGTACTGTGCATAATATTCCAGGGAAAATATAGTGTTTCTTCATACTTGCAGGAATATAAATTGATATTGGAACAATTAAGGATACTATAGAAAGCAAACTATGCAAGACAGTTAAGAAAAAAACCCATTCTTGTCTAGTGGGTACAGAATGCTAAGCAAGATCCATACTCTTTGAATTCGAAGGATATTGATTATTCTTTTCTACATATACTGTTTTTCTTTGTCCTTCCGCCTCTCCACTCTCCTCTTCATGGAAAATCCTGAAAAACTAGGATGCTGTTTCAGTAGCTGTGCTCCTGCTCTGGAATGTCTTCCCTAGAAGACATTCCCTCTTGATTGTCTTCAGCCTCAGTGAAGGTTCTCTGTTCCACAAGTTTTCAAGTCTTTTTATGTTGAAACCTGACCTTGTTCTTTTTATATTTTTCCAGGTTGAGAGCTTTCATTTTACAGAAGTCTTTTAAAGAGTTTAATGCAAGTATTATTGTACTACATTATGGGAATAAGGCAATGGTAGGATTCACCCTTTTTACTACTGGTTTTGTGAGAGAGTGCTTTGCGCACAGCGTCCAAAAACCGATTTTAAGCTTCAAAACTGACCTTGCAATTTTAGCCATTGAGCAACAAAGTCAAGGTAAAGCCTTCTTAAAGTCCAGGCTGAATCCTAATGATTTCATAGTTTCCTTGGCAACAGTCTGAAAGAGGACTGCCATTGCTCTTTTTTTGGTGTGTGTTTTTTCTATGCTACACTGTAGCCTACAACTGTGATATCCCGAGGTTTTCCTATCCAAATACTGAAGAGGTCCAAGCCTATTTAATTTCTCAGCCCAAACAAGATAATCTGGATTCCATCACTTGAGACTTGTTGGGTAGTATACCCAGATTAAAAAAGAAAAAAAAATAGCAATAGTAACGTTGCAACTAAGTAGGTCATAGCAACTAAAGTAGGCAATGCAAACGATAAAACGAAAACCTTGTAGGCATTTTGAAAAGCCACCAGGTGGGCAGAAGGAAAAACAGGGCTGAAAAGGTCAATCAATGATGTGGTTAGAAACTGTAAAGGTAACTGTCATCCCACAACAGGCTGTTACAGCAGTTGTAATTTTGAATGGTTGCTAAATGAAAGGTTGTGATCCCTTTTATAGCCACTGCCTGTGTCAGCTAAAAATGAGGGGAACTAAGGACTGAAAGGAAGGTTAAGGAAGGAAGCTAAGTTTCCTTTCCATTTCTTTACAAATCACTGAACCATCCCAAATCCAGCTAAATCAACCAATATATTGGTTTATTTAGCTGGATTTGAAGAAACTACTAATCATGAATTATAGAAGCATCCAGGTCACACCTTTTCTGATTTTGATGCCTTCATCTCTCTTTGCTCAGGCATCAGTCAAAAGGATTTGACTGGTGGTGCAGTGGTTAGAACGCAGTATTACAGGCTAGTTCTGCCACAGTTCGATCCTGACCAGCTCAAGGTTGACTCAGCCTTCCATTCTTCTGAGGTTGGTAAAATGAGGACCCAGACTGTTGGGGGCAATAGGCTGACTCTGTAAACAGCTTAGAGAGGCCTGTAAAGCACTATGAAGCTGAATGTAAGTCTACGTGCTATTGCTATTTTTAAGTCATGAAACCGTCTGACCCTTAGGGCAGACCTGTCAAACTGGCAGCCCCTGGGCCGGATATGTCATGGCTCTGCAAAGGCAAAAAATGTCACGTGATGTGATTGATTTTGACACCCGTGCCTTATAGAGAACCTTTTCCTGCAGTGCTGCAGAAGGCTGAATGCATTCTCCAAGTTCAAAATAATCCATAAAGATGCACCTCTTCCACCAAAATATTAATTGTTAATTGATGTTAAGGTTCGTTTTAGCAAACTCCATAATTTACAATTCCTAAAATTCTTTAGCTTTTTTAACTTTGTAAATTGAATAGAATGTTTGCTATGCAAAAAATTAAAGTATAATTTGACTAAACAAATGAAGTCAGTAAAAGATTCCCTTTACTTGCTGGGGAGCCTCTGGGAAGACTTGGAGAAATGCAGGTGAGCACTCAGAAAAAGCCCAGCAGGCAAATCAGGTTTGAGGCTTGTGCAAGCTGGCAAATACATTCCCCTACATGGGGAGGGGAAGAGGAAAGAGCACCATTCTGTCTCTTTTGTTCCTGTGATGAGTTGGTTTGGCTTCTTCTGTTCACCTCTTGCTATAAGAGCATCAATCTTTTTGTTATGCGAATTCACCTCCTTGCAGGCTTATATCAAAGTACCACAACATCCAATGTACTATTTTGGCTTTGGGGAGTAAGGGACAGGAGGATGGAAAGTGGACTTGAGGAGCCTCAGAAAGGGAGGAAAAACAAAAATAAAACAAACAAAACACATAGCTTATTCAAAGCTGCATAAAAGATGCAGGTAAAACAGGGGGCTGATAATGACTTACGGTTCCTTCTTGATTTTATTATCTGGAAATCGAGATCAAATCTGGATGGAAATTAGTGATGTCCACCAGATGTGAATTTGTTAAGATTCCAGAATCAGATACTTTTCTGTTCCTTTGTTATGGGGCTACACTTCATTTTTAATGGATGGCACTTCAGTATTAGCATTTTAACTGGAGATTGTGATGAGTTCCCTTCCCTCTTTTTAAAGTTTTAAATAAAGAGCTTGCTGGAGTTTTGAATTATTACATCTGCATTTTAAATACTATTTTACTATATTTTACTCTGCTTTAAGATGTCTCACTTTCAAAGTAAGGCAAACACGGCTTCAATTAATAAAGCTGCACTATAACCACAACTTCGGCATGTCTACCCCCTTTGGGCCAGCATGCTCCGCATAGAGAATCTCACTTTATTCAGATCAGGCCAGACAACATTTCAGCAAGAGCTTAGAGTTTCTGGAGACTAAGCAATCCAGCCAAGCCAAGCACTGCGGAGATGACATATAAGCAGCCAATAAGCCAATTGGCAAAATGCCTTGACCAAACTCCACGGCCCTGCTTTATTATTTTTCCTATGTCTAAAATATTTGAGCGTATAAAAGACTGTTGTTCATCCTTTCTTATTTTTAAAACTAGATATTAGGTTATTTTTGTCATACTGAAATACAATACATTCGTTGCCCTTGGTCATCCTTACCTTTGCCATGTCTTTAAATATCTCAACAGCATCAACATTTCACAACTTACAAACAGCTATTCTTTATTCTATCAAGGTGCCTCACATCCTCTCTCCTCCCCCATCCTTTGAAAGTCCCCTCCCTTTTCTTATCAGTATCTTTGAATAGTGAGATGCCTGGGGCTGACTTTCCAGAACTCAATACTCCAGGGGACAAAGACATTCTGGAAGCACACCCCAAAACAATTCTGGGATCGCTGGGTGGTTCTGACCTGCCACTCTCCCCCTTTGGGATCCTCTGCTTTCAGAGTTTGCACTTGGCAAAGACTCAGCCTGAAGGAGGCCCCTTCCCAACAAATGCTCTTGGCAGGGCAGCAGTCAAGAACACCCCTCCCCTTTACAGGCCTCCTGCCAGCAGGAAACGTAAGCTCCCTGGGAACATGGAATTCGCCACTCTCATCCACTCCGCAAAGGCCGTTCCTTGGATTTTGGGGGCAGGCTCACCCAAAAAAGAGTGGGGAGGCAATAAAAACCAGACTGGAAAGACAAAGCAAATTCTCTTAGAAAATTGGAAGAAAAGTGGAGAGAAGAAGATAAGATTTGTTTACCCCACTTCTAGCAGGTAGCCTCACCTTGAGAAAAAGTAGGCTGGCCTCCTCAAGGGCAGATTTGGGGTTTATTAAGAGGTAGAAAAGAAGAGATGGGATAGATAGGGAACCATCTACCACCACCAATTTATCCTTCCTAGGTTCCTCTGTAACAAATCTAATCAACTGGAAACTAATCAAGGAAAGAAGCAACCTAGATTGCAAACTTTTGCTAGAAATGCTCTAAGGGAAACATTGGGTTTTTTAACAGCACCTATTGGCTGGGACAGAGAAACTCTAGGATTAGTGATGACACCCCATCAGCTGAAAGAGAAGTATTGGCTTGGGGTTCTCACGGGCAATCCTGTACTCAATCCTACAAAGAGAAGTCCCATCAGCATTTATTTCAATAGAGATCACAGACAAAGACTGTCGTTCCTATAAGAATGTCTAAGTCACACCTACTTTTTTGCCCTGAACAATTAAGCAAGAAAGAATTCAAGCATTCATATTTAATCTCTTTTGCACAAGATAAACCAGGCTTTCTAATTTGAATGACACCTGTTAATATCTGCACATCAGACATTGGCTCAGGAATCAGTCCCACCCTTTCCTTGCTTCAAGGAAACTGCATGCCTTCCTTTATCCTTTTTTAAAAGCTTCACACATATGTTGATCTGTTCATTCATTACCTTACTTTAAAAAAGAAAGCAATGTTTTTTTTAAATCGCACAATTGTTTTGGGGGCTTCTTGGTTATTTCACAAGACCTTGTCAGTCAACACTGCTAGCAGGAAAGTTCTTGTGCAAACTGCAGAACCTTGACCACCGACAGAAAAAGATACAAAACACAACAAAAACACTCCACAGCTTTAAGATATGAGACATATCATGAAGCTATAGTTCTGTGACATATTTACAAGAAAAGAGAGTATGTGTAGTTAGGGGTTGAACTGTGAAGTCCTTGGTGACCTCTGAACTTGGCTATTTGCTTGCTGCTATTTTTTTACCAGACTAGGTAACATTATCAGTGCACTAGTCTGGTAATGAAACCTCTGCCCACAAACAACCAAGCCCAGAGATCACCAAGGACTACACAACTACAAGACTACAGGTCTATTTCACTTCTTTCTTTGCCACAGGTAGCCTCACCTAAACCTCCTCTGCACTGTTCACTTAGTTTCTAGGATGTGAGAGCTTGACTAATCCTATACAGGTAGTCCTCGACTTACAACAATTTGCTTAGTAACCGTTTAAAGTTACAACAGCACTGAAAAGCTGACGTATGACCACTTTTCACATGACCGCTGCAGCATCGCCATGGACACGTAATCAAAATTCAGATGCTTGGCTACTGACTCACATTTATGATGGTGGCCATGTTCCTGGGTCTTGTGATCCCCATTTGCAACTTTCTGACAAGTTAAGTCAATGGGGAAATCAGATTCACTTTACAACTGTGTTATTAATTTAACAACTGCAGTGATTCACTTAACAAATATGGCAAGAAAAGTCATAAAATGGAGCAAACATAAATTTTGGGCTCAACTGTGGTCGTAAGATGAGGACTACCTGTACCTTAGTTATCCTTGATACCTTAAACTCTTTTTTCTTGGACTACAAGAGGCTAATCTGACACTGTCTGTTCACCTTCACTAGCAGGTGGATCAGGACTGTCCTTGGGGGTGCAGCGCCCATTTTCCAGAGCCCGTCCCATCTCTCCTTCTGGCGGGCCACTGGGTTCATTTTCGCTTCGCTGCCTGCCCTTCAGATCAGTGATAGTGCAATTCTCAGAAGCACCCATCTCAGCATCTCCATTGGGCACTTGCTCCATAGGGCTGGTGTTGTGGGTAGGTGGGGGGCACTTGGGTGCTGAAGCTGTGTCTTTGGGGATTTCACTGGTCTCCACCTGCAAAAGGACAAAAGCGGGAAAGAAAAAAAGGTATGAAAAATAGTTGAAGTCATTCACAGCTGCATCTGGAAGAAGAGCACAGGACAAAAGAAGCCATCAAACTTCTATAAATCCCAACTAAGGCAAACCTTGACAGATACCTGTGAAGGAAGCCCTGCTGTCTAATGAGAACACATTTGCTTCACATCTAAACAAGAACAAATCTTCTTGCACCACAAAGAGCAACAAACCGTAGTAGCATATGCTTTTGCAGACCAAACCCCCACCATTAATTCCATGGAATGTCCCAAATCTGCTAGCTTTCCACCAGACCGTGAAGCCCTGGCTCTTCCAGCGGGCTCAGAACACATGACTCCCCTGTATGAGTGGGATTGTATGGCTGCTATTGGTATATGTGTATTTTTATTATGAATTTTAGAGAATTGTTTTTAAAAATTTTATTGTTAATGTTTTTATTGTAACTTCTAATGCTTATTGTTTTTATATATTGTTGTACGCCACCTTGCGTCCCCCTTGACTAGGGAAGAAAAGCGGGATATAAGTACAAATAATAAATAAATAAATAAAATGTTATCCTGAATTGTCAAATCAACTCACACAATGTAAGGAGAATAAGAAAGAAACTACTGCTAACTGTGAGGGAAAGAAATGCAGGAAAAAGAGACAGCATATTTATATGACAATTACATTAAGGATTAAATGTAAGCAAATTGTAATAATCTGTAAAGTGCGGCCAATAAATAATTTGCATTGATAAATGGAAACAAGGTGTATTTTGAATTACATTCGAGGTGAATAAAGATTTCCCATGGGTTAAAGTATGTAGAAAGAGAATAATTTTGTAATCACTTTTTATCAAAACTTACTGATAAATTACCTACAACCCTATGTAATTAGATTTGGGTGCCTTAGCCCTATGCATTGATTAATTTCCCTTTTAAGGTCTTGCATAGGGCTCGTTTTTAAAAACAGCTCAGAAAAACAGAGCTACAAATACGAAGCTGGATGGTTAGATTATGTTAGGTCTATGCTTTGTCAATTGCACTAGCTTCCAGTCCCTTTGGGAATCTCAAAGAACAGGTAGTCCTCGACTTACAACAGTTTGCTTAGTGACTGAAGTTACAGTGGTACTGAAAAAAGTGACTTAAGACCGATTTTTCACCCTTATGTCCGTTGCAGCATCCCCACAATCATGTGTTCAAAATTCAGATGCTTGGCAATGTGTTCATATTTATGACACTTGCAGTGTCCTGCAGTCATGTGATCAGATTTGTGACCTTCTGAGAAGCAAAGTCAATGGGGAAGCCAGACTCACTTAACAACCATGTTACTATCTTAACAACTGCAGTGACTGATTTAGCAACCTGTGGCAAGAAAAGTCGTAAAATGGGCAAAATTCATTTAAGACGTATCTTGCTTAGCAACATTGTTGAGCATCGAAGTTGAGGACCAACTGTACAAAGATTTCTTTTCAGCAACCACTACCAAATCTTTTTTAAGGGTATTTTTTGTTTGCTTATCATAATAGAGAATAATGAAGAGGAATGCCCACATTTTATAAATTAATGATTGATGGATAAAACTTAGACTTTCCCTCTATTATTGCTATTGGTTGTGAAACACTGCAAAAAACTTCATCGCTTAGGTCTCAGCAATCTTTAAACTGAATAGGCTCAGTTTAAGCCCATAATGGGGAAAAACAGTAAGCAGTTCTTGTATCATTATGAAAGGAAGAATACAGTCTAGACCCATTGCAATTAAGAGAGGAACAGGATTTTGCAAGGTGCAGACATAGCAGTGTATTGTCAGCCCAAGGCATTGCTTCCAATCTGAACAGGACCATTGGAAAAAGAAAAGAAATGGACGTGTTAAGTCGTGTTATTCTTAGAGGGCGCTTTGACAATTCCTTTTATCACTAACCATTTGTTTCTTTCTCTTAAATTTGTTTTCCTTTGAATCTAAACTAGAGCTTATGAGGAAATAAACCATTTGGTGTTTACTGAAATAGTTGCTTGGTGTCAAGAGCCAAATGGGATTCCCCACTTATATGACTTATTTCTGCAATAGTTCCAAGGATTGCCTTCGTCTCTCAATCATCTTTGCTGGGGCCAAGTGAATTAAGATCATCTCAGAATCACATTTTCTTGCTGCTGGTCACGGATTTGTTTTGCACAAACATCACTTGCATACTCTCATTCTGCATCAGCCCCAATTCCTTCCTGGAGGCCTTCTCTTGCTTCTTCCTATTCACCTGGTAACCTCTAAGGCTTCCAGAGATGAAGGAATATATGGCTACATACATTAGATAATCTTGGCAGAAATGGCAATATTTTATCCCACCTTTATTTCAAATCGGTACACAGCTAATACTCCTTCCTCCACCTATTTTTATTTATTTATTTATTTATTTATTAGATTTATACCCCACCTCTCTTCACCCCAACAACAACCTATGAGGCAAGTCAGGCTGAGAGAGTGTGAGTGGCCATAAGTCACCAGCCAGCTTTCATGCCTAACCTGCAATTACATAGCACTCATGGTCTCCTGGTTTCTTGCCTGATGTCTTAACCACTAGATAGGAATTAAATAGGATTCTATGAATTAGAAGGTACATTCATCTAGCCCAGCCCTCTGCTTAATATTTTGGGATAGAGGGCTAGCCATTCACTGCTTGAAGACCACCAGTGAAGGGGAAGGTATCATGACATGTGTCAAATGGTATTTCTCATAGTCAGCAAGTTTTTCCTAATACTGTATATAACCTGAATCTATGTAATGGAATGTCTTTGAGGGCCTAGGGAATGATCAGGCAAGAGAGGGAGGACCTCCCAATTGCTTAATGGTCAGAGAAAGGAAGTTAGGAAAGGTCCACCCTATTTGATTAGACAGTGAAAATAGTGATAACAAGTTGTACCTTCAATTTTACAAGATTTTGTTCATGTAGCTTTATTACAAAGAAGATTTAGCTCATCTAATCATGTTTCTTGTCTGGTTTATCTGGGAGGGCTAACAATCTATTATGCATTAGTTCCAATCCTTTGGTTCTGGTTTTATCCTCTAAGATAACAGAGAAAACATTCTCCTTTACATGACATTCCCTTAGATATCCTTCTGCTAACTGGTAATAAAGCAGAACTACTACAATTTTTTTTTGACTCAGTCCTTTCAAAGAGCATATGCACCCCACCTAACGATGGTGAAGAGCAAAATCCAACTTGTGCTTGACAGAAATCCAATTAAAAAACATTTATTGATATCAATTCCCAAGAAAATTATAGTGCAATTTGATTTAAGTATCCTGAAAACAATGTGGTGATCACAGAATGTTAGCATGGATTTGTCCAGATTAACCTTGTCCTTTCTTGACTAGATAACTTCCTTAGGATATCCTGGGAATGCTGTAGAGATAGTGTATTTTAATTTCAGCAAAGCATGTCACAAAATATTCCATGATTTTTATTTATTATTAGATTTATACCCCACCTCTCTTCTCCGGTCAAGGGGAACTCAAGGTGGCTTGAGACTGCTGATCTGCAAGCTAGTGTGAGCTGGATGGTGTATCTATTTGGTGATTCCCTAGTGGGCATGAAAACCATACTCAAAGAGGTCCGAATCACTTTTTCATCACACTGGGGAGAGGTGTCAAGGTGGATGCAATAATGTTTGATCCTCAAACTTGTAATTTTCAACCTGCACATTAATCTTGAATAAAGAGGTAGAGAGAATGTTTATCAAATCTACAGATGAAACAGATATGGCTAGGATAGAGGTAATACCCTTGAACACAAACAACATTCAAAAATTTGTTAGCTTAGGGGACTGAAAATAATGATGAAATTTAACAGAAATAAAGACAAGGTTATTCAAATGGGGGGAAAGAAATAAAATCCATTGGTGAGAGACTCTTAACTGGTTGAAAAGATATGCGAAAGTTGACATGGTGAGGCAGAAACGGACAGATGGCAAAATGTTTCAAGGTTAGTAAATGAACAGCTATACTTCCACTGACTCAAAAAAATGGGAAAAGACCCAAGAAGCAAATCTCAAAAATTGCCAAGAAAACTGCATGGATTCCTCCATGTAATTACCAGAGTCAAAACTGACTCAAAGGAGCAAACGTATATATACATCCACATGTACAGATATTCAGAAACTTATACATTGGGCAGGATTCCTAAATTAGACTGAGAACCTCTTGTATGTATGACTCTCTAATTTTGAGCAATTAATTTACTTATCTAACCTTCTTGAGTCTACTTGGGTGTGAAGAACAAAGAGAAAAAAATACTTACCTAATACAAAGCCTGATAATTGATTTTTAGATGCATCAGTAAAATCAGAGAGAGTTTGGCAGAAATGAAATCAAGAATACTTGTTCTTCTGTTCCAGATTTTTTTACACAAAAAATCCTTGAGAAATTTGGGGGGGGGCAGGTAGAACAGATGCTGCTATGTAGCACCTCCATTTTGTCTTCTTCCACTCAGCAGCTCCTACTATTGCATATGCCACCAATTTTACCAACAGCGTTCCTTCCCAGTATGATATGTTCCATTACCCTCTCTCCAATTTGCATTCTTCCCTTTCACACCAGAGTTGCCACCACCAATAATCCCAGCACTTTCCTTGTCTCCCTTTGAGCATTGACAATGTCTTTAGATTTTTCTCATTATCTCCACCACTCAAGAAACAACATTCTGATTCATATCCAGGGCAAACACGACAAAACAATCATATTTCATTTCATACATAGATCCAGGCACTGAAAACATGAGCATTTTGGTTTGGGCATGGTCCTTCCAAAACCAGCTGTTTAATGAATGGAATGATTTTTGCACAGAATGCTTTATAAATCCCTAGAAGCAAGTATGCTTATGAAACAATTACTGAGGATAGATCTGCTGTGTAAAATGACCACATTTAAGTGCCTTAAAGAGTATCAATAAAGGATATTAGTACAGAGTGCAGAACATGGAATAATTATCTTCAATTACAAGAGGAAGGCAGATCGTTGTTGCCTAGTACAGAAAACTTCCTAATTATAAATGGTGGAAATAGTTATATACAGAAGTGGGAGCATCCATTGATTGGAGAGGCTGGAACGTCATTTTTTAAGAATGCTTCCATTTGGAGTTAGGCTCAATGTTTAATTCACCCCTTTCCAAGAATTCTTTCTCAAGCCCTCTTAAACTGCTATCTACAAGTCCCTGAGCTATATTGTGCATAAGTGGATTCAAAGGCAGCTCACCCATCAGCTGCCTAGCTGTGTTACAGTAGCACTATTCAGAAACCAGATCCTAAAGCAATCGGCTGATAGGCTCCTTTTGAATACAGACTTAAGAGATATTTAAGAAGAGCACTAAAACATGTTCAAAAGCAGTTGTAACATTAACTGAGTTGTAGAAAGAGTGAAGCATGAAACAGTAGAGAGCAGTTTTCTCTTTCACCTTACCCTGCTGGCACAGACATGATACCACTGATCTATCTATCTATCTATCTATCTATCTATCTATCTATCTATCTATCTATCTATCTATCTATCTATCTATCTAT